>PVJS01047774.1:0-15323 GCA_004027185.1 Glis glis
TATCTGTTAGCACTGTGTCATCTTGGTAATAAATGTTCCTGCTTTGGCATTTTCTTCTCCCTAGAAACCATCCCTTTCTGACAGGTCATTGTTTATACAGAGGTAAAACGGCCTGGAGAGCTCCTTGCCATCACATCCAGGGATGAAGGTACATGGATGTTGTACCCCAGAGCTCAACCAATATTGTTCCCTACTTGTCTGTCCCTCTACAGAGAGGGAGATTTTTTTGAACATTTGACACTTTTTTTCTCCTTTTTTGCCTTTTCTTCTGTCTTGAGCATTATAGAGAAATTAATTTTGCCAGAAAACTTTAAAGAATTACATTATTTAGTTCTTTCTCTTTCGTGAACCTCTGTTGCCTATGCTTTATCTGCTCAGGTGTTTCATAAACTACCTATAATATACTTTCAAAGTTAATCTCATCAGAGTTTACTTTTATTCCTCAAATCAGTAGTAACTTTTGAAATTTCAAATACAACCTGCACACCAGTTCTCTAATAGGTACACAGATGGCCTAAAAACTAAGTTAGCTTCAAATTCAAGAGTTGCAATCAGCACATCGTGCATGTAAGTATGCTACACAAGGGTTCTTAGCAATTTTGGAGACGGTACTATTTAGTATGTCTAAGTCTTACTTCCTAGAAATTTACTATAAAATAAATTTCACATTCATTTTATGCAAAACAGGAAATTGCCAGCAAATCCTGATAATTAGTCTATAATCAAAGTCTTTATGGCTGTAGTGTTGTAGGAGATTTTTGACCCTAATATTAAGTGCTAAGTCTGCCTCTGACTTTAGTCATTTTAGAGCTCAATTTTTTTATTGGTGCATTGTAATCATGCATCTTGATGAAGTTCAGGGTGATAGAGGCAAAGCATAATTTTATTCAAAACAAATTATTTCCATTTTCAAAGTATTGCATATTATACAAATCGTGTCAGGCTACAAATATTCTGAAGCACACACTATTTTCTCTGATTATATAAAGAAAATGGAACTTGCATGACCTTAGACTTGCTTGAATATTTTTGTATTTAGTTATACATCTTTATCAACCTACTTATTCACACGTTTGGTGTGTGTGTGTGTGTGTGTGTGTGTGTGTGTGAGCATCTATGCTTGTGTGTGTCTTTGTGTGTGTATAAAAGAAAGAGAGAGATAGAGAGAGCCCATGTGTATAGAGTTGTATCATATTAACAATAGAGGAGTATAACATTTAAAGTTTGCAAAACTGGTGACCACTGAGTAAAACAGCTTTCCAAATATGTATTTAATTTAGTTCGGCTTACATAGATTTCGAAGGTCTTCATATACAGGATTGGTAGAAATCCAATTTCAAATAATATTAGGTTTCCTTCTTTTCCTTGTGTTATTCAATAGAAATGATGTAAATGGGGCCCAGAGAAAAGGCAGATGGGCTTTTTTATCCTATTATGGTTGTCAGATGGCCTCATTGTCCAAGCCCATGTCCATCTTCCAGGATTCAGTGACCTCATCTCTTCTGTGTGAGACTAGTGTAGCAGAATCTTTTCAAAAGCTGAAACTTCATCTTCTGGTATGCATCCTCAGTGGTGAATTGAACCATGCCCTTGAGCTCCTCGCTGCTCCTCAGGGTGCTGCAGGGGCTCGGGGTGGTGGAGGTTCACACAAGTATCCTATATTCAAGGCAATTCACAAATGTCATCCCTTCCTATCCTTAAGGCAGTCTCTCTTCACTTCTGCTTCCCTCAAACAAAAACAAAACAAATGAAAACTTCACACTTACACTTTTTCTCTTCCTCATCTGGACATTCAATGATCACAAAACTATCCCCCTGCATGAGATTAGGCTTAAAAAATAAGGGTAATCAGAGTGCTTTCCTTCCAACATTCCTGCTTTTTTCTCTTGTTCCTCTAAATTCATCAATTTTTCCATTGGAAAAGCATTTTCCTGAAACAGCTATCAGACAGTGTTCTAGGAACTGAAGATACTATGGTAATCAAAACAAAGTCTCTGATGGCATTTACATTTTATTCAATTATTTTATTAGAAAGAACTCAGGCAATAAACAAATACATGAATATGCATATTTCTGGTAATGATAAGCCAGGTAATGATAAATGCTATGAAAATAAATAAAGTGAAGGGTTGTTAGTGTGAGTAGTGGAAAGGGATCAGGAGTGTGTTCCCGTGATGGTATTTGAGTAGAGAGTTGATGATGGGAAGAGCCAATCCATGAGGCTCTTTGTGGGAAGACATTTCTAGAAAATTTTGCAGTTGATAAATTCAAGAAAGGACCAGGGCCAGTTTGAGGTTTAGTTATAGATACACAGTGGGAAGAGGAAGACCAAAGTAGGGCAAAGTAATAAAACTGTGCCATCATGTATTGAATCCACTCTAAAAGCAAGGTATAAACTGGCAACGGGTGCTGATTGTGAAGTCTGGCTTCTGGAGTTGGCAGGCTGTCTCCTCAAGGGAAAGAAGGAACTGTAGCTTACAAGCTTCTCACCTCACCTTACAAATCACACACCAATGATTCTGGGTAATTAGGAGTTTATTAGAAGAACAATACAACAGAAATACAAGATAAAAATTGAAATTCTGCCATTTAATCAAATCAGGTTCCTTCAATGCCACTTACTTCCTAGTTCTTGTTCAAATGTTGATTAAAATTTTATGTAACAAAAATTGTTGGAGACAGATGTGTCTATTCTACAGTTTCACTTAATATTATGCAATACCTATTTCCTTTATTCTTTTTTCCTCATATATATCTTCAGTTCCTATTCAATCTGTCCCACAAACTTATGTAACCTATATTAATAGACTGATGTAAATCATTGCACAATTTTCTCCCTGTTACAAAAATACAAACATATAATGATAATTTAGTTGCTTTCTGTTTTCTATTGTTTATATAAATACATAATTAGAGGCAATATAGTTTTTTAGGAACTTCATTTTTCTTCTTTATCATTGCACCATGGAAAACCTTCAGTTTTTTTTAATAGCTGCTGTTTTTTTATATATAGTTATGCTGTTTACAATCAGGTGATTTTCAAATCTGTGGCACTTTGGAAATGAAAAAATATATAATACATTATCCTTCTGTACTAGTGCTCTTATTTTTTTTTGGCATGTGTATTGTAGTTAAATAAATATTTATTTCTCATCTTGGTAGATACTGCCAGCTTATCTTCCAGATGAACTGTGGGAATTCACATCATCGCCAGGATGGTGTTTTAATATGTATTTATTTGTGACATCATGGCAAGTGAAAATCATTATATCCTTGTTGCTAAATTTTTTACTTTCCTGATGTTGTTGTATGTTGGATTATTTGGATTTTACTTCATTATGAATTGTCTACTTGTATCTTTTGACCATATTTATGTTGGGATGTATTTTTGTGTATCTGTTTTGTTTTTGAACAAAAATGGAATTAGATTTCATGTTTTGTATATGTGCATTTTATTCTTTTAATGTTACAAAACCCTTTGTCTATGTCACTGAATATTTCCCAAACCATTATGAAATCTATCAACATGTTATTTTACCTTATGAATGTTACGTCATTAACTTAAAAACACAAAATTTATATTTGCTCAGAAGGTTTCTCTTATTCTGACTTTTATTTATTTATTTATTTTTTGCAGGATTAAACCCATGGCCTCAAACATGCTAGACAAGGGCTGTACCACTGAACTACATCCCCAAGCCCTCTAAATATTCTGTTGGTTTGGGGCATGTTCATGTGTATCTTTTTAGAAAGGAACACTAAAAGAGTATTGTTTGTATTGAAGGTCAGGAACAGTTTTAAGAATCTTGGAAGTTAATGAGAAACTGACATTCAAAAATGTTATAGTGATGTACTCTGAAGCAGCTGTGAATGAAATACACTTAGACCTGCATATCCATTAATACTAGTTCAAAACAATGTAATTCTTTTAATCTAGTGATGAGCAAAAAGCGTAGTAAAACTTGGAGTCAAGCATACAGACCTGTTCTTATTTTATATTAAAATTAAAAAGTATAAGAGCACAAACAACATATTATGATGTCATTGCTGGTATTGCAGTAAATGTTGTGTTGATGTAGAGGCTGGGAAGGGGCCAAAACAAAATAAAGTCCTACTAAATATCTCATAATCATAAATCTTATTATTATTGTCTTCCTCATCTTAATGAGGAATCAGTATTCGAATATCTTTCAAAATATTAAAAAAACACCAGGAGATTAAAAATACAACATGAAGTGTTGTATTGTATCTTCACTTTGAAAGAATATAAATTTTAAGTGTTAACTCTTGCAAAAGTTGTAAGAGAGAAAAACAAGATTATGAATAGGAAACAAATAGGAAGTATAAAATAAGACTACCAAAATAAGAACAAAATAATATGAATATGTTAACTTCCTTACTAAAAAAAAAGTGTTCATAATGTGTCTAAAAGCACCCAGCTAGCCGGGCGTGGTGGCGTATGCTTGTAATCCCAGTACTTGGGAGGCTGAGACTGGAGGATCCGGGTTCCTGGCCAGCCTCAGCTACTGTTTCAAAATAAAGAATAAAAAATAGGGCTGGGGGTATAGCTTAGAGGTAGAATACCCCTGGGTTCAATCCCCAGTACCGCAAAAAAAAAAGCACCCAGCTATGTATTGTCTTTAGCTATCCCATGCTTCTCAATTTTTAAGAGAAATGTTTTTTTAAAGATGCATTTTAAAATTGATCAAAAGTTTTTGTTTTCTGTTCGTTTTAGTTAGAAAAGAGGGGAAAGAAGGGGAAGGAAATTGGACCTGCTAAGGAGAGAAAACAGCATTTGATCTCCCTGTAAACATGAAAGGAAGAGTCATAGACTCCCAGCTGCATCACACCTTAGACTTCATGTCCACTGTCCCTTACGCAGTGGACATGAAGTAGAGAAGGATGAAGCAGCTTCCTAATTTATTTGATGACCTAAGGATCGCTCACTTTTCTGAAAAGCAAGCAGGAGGCAGCTTAACACCCATGGTATCTCTATCGCTTTTTTGGATTGCTATAACTTCAATTCTGAGTTTGAAGAGATGTGGGTAACTTAGGCCTATAGCTCTGTTATACTCACTTTCCTGTTTCTATCATTCTTAGGGAGGGGTATGTGGGGGGGGGTTGACACAATAAATTGTGACCGTTAGCCATTTTTCTTAAGAAAGGTATTCCAAGATAGGTGTCTACTTTTCTCAGAAAGAAATTTTTCATACAGTTACAGTAAATAGAGCACGTAGTGTTTGCAAAGTCCAACAAGAAACCTTGGTTAAAATCCCATGAACTTACTTTTCTGATATTCCAAAAGATATAGAAGCAACTGATCATTAAACTTGATTTAATTAGGTAATAGAGTTATAACTGGATGCTTCCTGGTACAAGTTATAAACTATCTAGAATATCCCTTCCCTTCGAAGAAGTAATTCATTTGTAGGTAAACTCCTCTACTGCTTCATAAAACATGGAGTGCCCAATTAGCAAAGAGTTTTGAAAGAGTCCATTGCATGATAAGAGAATTAAAACCAATGTAGCAAAATAAAAAAATCATGGAATAATGTTTTGAGAAGAAAATAATAATTGAAAAAATATTTTGTCTTGCTTCTAGGTCTCTTGTACCCTAAAAATTTTGCCTCTAAAATTGGGCTTAGAGAAGGAATCTACTCCTGACTTTGGCATGGACCTAACTCATCTGGTTAGAAGGATATGGAAGGAGAGGCTCACACATTCAGGACCTCATCACATGTTAGAACAGAGTTTCTGGGCACATATTCCTGAGATTTGGTGGAGCTACAGGGAAGTGCATTAATAATGAAGGGAAGAGAGGCAAAAAACCAAAAACGGAATAAAGAGACTCCAAGAATTTCTTCCTCTCTCGTTTTCTTTACTAGCCAACTCTTCTCTCACTCTAGGAAACAAAGAGCTGCTCCTCCTGAGGGCTAGTGGAAGCAATGGAGAGATTTATATAAACGTCTGGGCCATGAAAGAGCCCTGTTATTCACATCTCCTTTGATGCAAGAAATAATGGTGTGTGGGGGGGATAAAAATAGCTAGAAATTTTATCCTCCCTGCTCAGTTTGTTATGAAGATCTCTTGAGGTTGCTTTGAGCAATTAGGAAGACTCTAAGTGGCAGACAGAAGCAAAGAAAATAGCTTGAGAGTAGGAGATAACTTTTGTGGATTTTGTGAAAACAGAAACTGGCATAGACAAGGCTATGGGCCATACACTACAGAAGATTTTCAGTTGATTAGCTGATCAAGATAATACCCATGTAAAGCAACAACTAATAGAGAGATTCCTCTACTTTTCAGCTTTAAATGACACAGAATCCTGGACCAGAAAGGAAAAATTATAGGTGTGGGTTAGATGTGGGAGGATGACAGCATAGAATAAACAAATAAACAAAAGTTCTGGCTATCTGAATTTCTTTCTCCCTGTAGGATTAGCTAACAAAAAAAGGCTAAACACAATAAAAATTAAAATTCTATGCTAACACACATCTTATGTTATCATTTTCAACCACAAGTAACTCTGTTTAATATGTACGAGTCACTCTTCCTGTTTTTACAGATAAGGACGTGTAATTTCTGCTGAAATAGGGCAGGGATTTTGAAACTGTATATTAAACAAATACATAAACTAATTAAGTTAAAATTAGGGCTCTGAGACTCTTTTTTCAAAAATTATTGTCTATGTGGAAAAGTCACCTTCTAAAAACACAATTAAATATAATTAATTCTAACATTAAGCATTCATTGATAAAAGGATAGAAAAAAATCCTTTTGAAACTCTTTTGAAGGATAAATATGTGATATGCCAGGAATAGTTATGTGTTTGTATAAAAGAGAAATGTTTTAATATTTATCAATTCCAAGATGAATTTCAACCCAGTAAAACCAAAATTCTGTTAGGAATTAGACTAGATGCTAAGGCATAATTCTGTTCTTTTTCAAAATAAACATTAGCTCTTTGAGTTCCCAAATGAAAATTGTTAGCCTACAAAAATCTCCATAAATTAGACTTCCTGTCCCAAGTCTCCATTCTACAAATCAGAAAAATATAACATTAACAACTGAGGATAAACTTGGTTAGATCATATTTTTCCCCAGGCTTTCCTTTCATACTCAGATCCCTATGTCCCAGTATTTAGCTCTCTTAGAGTTAAGTGACTTATTAGTTAAGGAGGGAAATAAGACAAGGTTGGCTCTGGTCCTGTATCTGTCTATCTACACTGGTTGTTACTTTCTTTCTCCATCCTGCCATATCCTGTGCAGGTGTCAGGATCTCTTATCTCCTTTTCTGAGGCTGAAGCCTTCTTATTATTATTTGGATTTAGAATGTCCCCTTAGACCTCTCATAGACAATGCGGCCATGTGGAAGGTGGGGCTTGATTGTGAGGAGTCCCTGGGGATGAGGCCTTGGGGATTCTATATGGTCCTTCCACCCCTTATTCTCTCTCTCTTGCTTCCAATCTCTACAATGTGAGAGCAGAGCCCTTGAGCTCTTCTCTCTCTCTGCTTCCTATGCCATGCCTTGAGCTCCATAGACCTCAACTGGCCTGACATGGACTGTACCCCTGAAATCTCCAGAACTGTGAGCAAATAAATCTCCTTCCTCTAAGATGTGGTCTTCAGGTTTTTGGGGTCATGGCAGTGAGAATATTGACTGAAACACTTCTTATCATGTCTGCTCAGCTGGTCTAACCCCACTAAGCCCTGCCACCTTATCTTCAGGATCCTTGGTTATAGCAATTATTATAGATTGCTTCATGTGCCAACAAAATCTGCTATCAGAATGAAGTGATAGAAATTTGGATGTTATATATTTAAACCAAGGATAGGCTGAGATATAAAGATTTGTAAATTCTTTGTCATTTCTAAATTTAAACTATTTGCAATAAAATTACACAGATACTTTATTTTTACAATTTGTAAAAATTATTCTAAAATGTATTTTCATAATTAACAGCCTGTATACATATTTGATTTTTTTTTGTGGTAATGGGGATTGAACCCAGGGGAATTCTACCTCTTAGCTACTCCCCCAGTCCTATTTTTATTTTTAGTTTGAAACAGGGTCTCACTAAGTTGTGGAGGGCCTACTAAGTTGCTGAGGCTGGCCGTGAACCTGTGATCCTCCTGTCTCAGCCTTCCTAGTACTGGGATTGCCAGTGCATGCCACCACACCCAGCTCTGAATTTTTGAAATTATAAATTTGGAGTGATGAACGGTATAATGATATTTTAGATAATAATAAAAATAAAATCAGTTGTGGCAGAACCACTGAGGTTGGTGATATAAAAATTTAGATCAGTGAGAAATTGATAATTAAGAATAAAATTACAGATATATTTAGTCATATAACCTATGATCAAAATTAGTGAGGAAGGAATGAAGAAATGATTTAATAATATGCTAAAATATCTCACTGGTTACTTGGAAAGGAAATCTCATTTTACCCAAACCACATAGCAAGCAACAAAGTAACTTGCAAAATAAAAAAAATATTCAAATATAAAATGCTAAATAAAATATTAATATAATATATGAGTAAGGATCTTCTATTCCTAAGAATATAGCAATACTATCCATAAAACATTAGTGGACTTAATTTATGCATATGAGGTTAAAGGGATCATTGAATTTCTTGAGGAAGACTGAGTGTAAGGATGCTATTAGGACATGAGGAGTGCAGTGTCTGCTAAACTGGTGCCAGATGTTGATGGAAGAAGCACATCAGTTTTGCTCAAAAGACCAGGATCAAGGATGAGTGGCACTTTAATGAGGTCTTGTTTCCTTCCTGAGTTCCCCCAGATCCCGTTAGTTTGTAACTAATGAGGCCTTATCCAGATTAGTTAGGGACCTATAGGCTGAACATGTGGACAATTTCATGCCTCTTTCACAAATGAGTAAGTGAAGGTTTAGTACACCTATGCCAGTTACTTAATTTATGTAACTAGTTACAGAAGAACCCCTGAAGTTTTAAAATCAGGCTACTCTAATCTGACATCCTTTTCCCCCTTTTGTGAGATACATATTGGCAAACAGAGATGAAGACATTTCAGTACACCTTGAAATATAGGAACAAATTAAAATAATTTTCTAATGTCCATTTATTCTTTAAAGCAATTCTAAGCACTTTGGTTTTGGTTTTGGTTTTGGTTTGGCTTAGGGATTTGTATCTCTTTGTTTTTAGTGGCATTTATTTTGGGATTTTTCCTTGTATGGTTTATCTCTCTAGTTTTGCAGTCAACCTTTGACAAGTTTAATCTGCCTAAACCCTCCTATGCTTTTGTGAAGAAATGCCAAAGATTTTGTCACAATTATCCAGTACTCTTGGTGTTTTACTAACTTTTAATGTTTTGAAGAGTGTTTGGTGAATATATTTGGGCAAAATTTCAGATACAGTGTTTTATATCCATTGCCTATTTAAGATAGAGAAAATAATATCCCTAAAGTTAGACATTAGACAACCTGGAAGAAGAAAAAGATTTATGAAGTTCATTCAAATGTGACCAATGAATCGTCCATTTGAAAATCATTTTGGTGCTTGTAAAAATGTTGGGCCTGGAGTGGGAGGAAAACCTACTAAATCAGAATCTCTTAGATTCTGGACACTAAATTTAAAAAAAAAATTCCAATTCATTCTTTGATATACTGAAATATGAGCACCACTCAGTTTCAGGATTGGTAAAGAAGGGACCTTAATGAAAGTCTCAAAAGAAGTGGTCAGAGGAATCAGAAAAAACACAGATGCAATCCAGAAGAGAGTCATTTCATCTGAGAATCAAGAAATCAGTGATAGTAGACATCAGGAGAGGGATGAAAAATGAATTCATGCATATAGATTGAGAGTCATAAAATATCAAACACTGTTGAAAGGATTGGTCATTGTGTTGAGAGAGTATATTATCTATTCAGAGATAAAATAGTTTTAATAGTTTCCTACTTCCACTGAAACAACATTGTAATATGGAAAAATTTGCATGGGAATAAAAGGAAAATAATCATTAGAAGCAATTCAGGGGAACATAGTTAATAGTGTCAATTCTTTCTTATAGAGTCATAGAGTACTTAGGTAGGTTCTGAAGCAACTGACCACAAAGGGAAAACAAATGGATAGATTGAGTAATGACCTGAAAAATCCTAGAACCTCTCAAAGGCCTAATGTGTATTTTTTAACTAAAAATAACCCTAGTGGAAAAAATATTTAGATCATAGAAATGAAAAAATATATGAATCAACCACTCCCTATCACCATCATTAACAAATTGGCAAATATCTGTAACAAAAGATGAAGAGAAAGGGAAAAATTTCAGAGAACAGCACTTAGAGCTCTGGAATAAGATAAAGATTAAATAATTAAATATGTAAATTATAGCCAAGCAAAGCTTAAGGGGAAATGTAATAATTATCTTGAAATATGTCCATAGAAGTAAACACCATTGAAAGAAAGGATCATAGCATAATTCCAGGAATAAAATAAGAATCAAAATGATTAATGTTAGTGTAATTCATCAAAGCATAACTAAAAGTGGAAAATTTTAGAATGTAAAAAAGTTACTAAAAGCCAATTGTGGCAATAATATCCAGGGGCATTGAAAAAATGCCAGAAAGATCTGAGTTTTCTAAAGGATAATTTTTCTCCAAACTAACAAAACTTGAGAAAAAAATGTTTTTTATTATACTCTTTCTATTGTGATCATCATTCATGTTGTTAATTGACAAAATTTAAGGTGTTTCCTATAAGAACAGAGATTTATATTCAAGTTATTAGTACACATTTGATATAATACATCAAAACCTGAAAGATTCTGCATTCTAAGTGTGAAATTTTCAATGCACATATTTTTTAGTTTGAAAGTTGCAGAATGATATTCAGAAATTACAGAGAAAAAAAAGAAAGTACCTTTTCATGGCTATAATTAAGAAAGACTAATTCCTGGAATACTTTCACCTTGAAGGTCCATGTATCTAATAACCTTAAATTGAATTATCCCCAATTCTCACTTCTTAGAAGGATCAAGTAATTTAAAGATACAGAAAAATCCCATTTCAGAGTTTAGTAAGACCTATTTTGTATTCATTCTCTTGCTTGAATTGCTATGACTATGTCAAAGGAATCGATATATTTAGGCTGAATGAAATTTCTTTCTAACGTTTTCCATGGACTGAGCTATTTCTTAGAACAATTGGGAACCATTATGCAGCTATACACAGAGGTTTTATAGGTCTTTTGTTGAAACTTTAAAAATGTAATGTTACATAGGGGAGTATGATATGCCAATTTTTTTGATAAAAGTTCTTTACATTTTAATATTGTGTAAGTATTATGCATAACTTGGCTAGTTCACAGTCATGGCCATCACCTCTAAATAATTCCAACTTAAAAAAAACATAATGCCATGCATCTCAGAAGTATAATCAACTCTGTCTGAGGAGTATATCTATTTTAGCGCAAGTTCTAGTATTACTACATTTCATAAGATAGCCTTTATTTAAGATTTTCCTGTCGCTCCATTCTTTTCAGTAATAATTGGTTTCATTGAAGAGTGTACTATGGTGTATTATTAACCCATTTGCTCTTGGACTTCCTCCCACCTATCTTTTCTCCTGCCTCTTTAAGCTGTCAGTCCATTGTATTCAATGGAGCATCAGAAAATACTGCATTCTCTCAGCAGCACAGCAGGTGCACATTTATGAAGCGTATCTGATATATTCAGCAACAGTCAACAGATTAATGTCACTGCTCACAAGCCTTGTTAGGAGAAAGTAGGAAACAGTGATATAAAAATAAAACTGCCATTTATTTCACACATTTAAAGAAAATTTTAGGAAATGTGGCAAAATAGTCTGTCCTGATTCCTTAATGACAAAAGGTCTCACTTTTTTTGCAACTTAGCTTCTAGGCTCATTTTGGCTTTCACTCGTTCATTTTCTTTAAAGTAAACTGGATTATGGATGAATTGGCCAAAGATGAAAGTACCTAACAGGTAGATGTAGTAGATGCAAAAATTCATTGTCCCAATTTGTTTTCATGACCTTCTATAATTCCCAAATAAATTATACAATTGTATATTTCCTCTTTCTTTGTTTCATATATTAAAATAATATGATATTTAGAAAAATACTTTATGAAGGAAGCATAGAAACTTGAAAGTCAAGAATGTAGAAGTTGACGTTCTTATTCCAATGTTTTCCTACTTTAAGAATATTTATAAAATTAAATATTAAATTATGTTAGATATTGTAGTAAATTGATTTGATTTATGGTCCTAGATAATAGCCTTCCTGTTTCTATCCTCTATGAAATGTGACTGCACAGGCCCCTCACTTCAAGAAGATCCTTCCTTCCTTCCTTCCTTCCTTCCTTCCTTCCTTCCTTCCTTCCTTTCTTCCTTCCTTCTGTTCTTTCCTTCTTTCTCCTACCACCCCTTGAATATGAGCTTGGTTTAGTACTTTAATGGAATGCAGAGGAAGTGACAGTGTATCATTTCTGACCCCAGGTTGCAAAGGCCTTGTGTGATACTGTTTCCACTGGATTCCTGCCTCAGTTGGGAGGCCAAGTGTGCATTAGCCTTCAGGAGGATGATGAAATATGTGGAGCAAAGCTGAAGCCCTAGCATATAAACCTCAGAAGCCTGGTCAAGACAGAGTCTGCCCTATGTCAGGAGAGATGCCTAGTTAACCAGTAGACTAGTGATGAATAATAAGTTGTTTAAAGTCATTATATTTTGGAATGGTTTGTTACTCAATGATAATTTACAGATACAGACTCTATTCTTGCATGTCTATAAATTTCTCATCCAAATGACCCACCCCCATGTCAGTATCAAGGTCTTCTTTTTCATATACAGAAGTGAAAAGTAATGCTAAAGTAGCTATAATAAGGTAAAGAGATCTATACCAAAGATTTTTTTTTATTTTATCTTTGTCCCCTACCTACCAAATGCTGTACCATAAGGCCACTACTTACTACAAACTCTAATTCAGCTCCACTCTGCATGTGTCCCCTCAACTTTTACTCATGCAAATTCTGCTTTTTAAATCCTAAAACACCAACTCTGTCAAATAGGACTCTCCTCTGAGCCACAGAGGAGAAAATGAAAGAAATAAAAGGATTCCAAAAAATTAGCTGGGAAATATTAATAACTATCTATCTTCAGCGCAGATGTGTTACCTACTTGAATCAAGTTTGACTCAACTAAACAAGCAATCCATGTTTATTCTCCAAGTCTACTAGGAATTGTTTAGAATTAAGAATGTATAAAATTTTCCTAAGTATAATGACTATTTTAGATAGTCACTGAAGGGAGCCTAAGTGTAAATAAAGCTGGGCAAAACAAAACCTGCAAGGAATTCTAGGGTCCCAGGTTTTTTTCTCAGTAGAGCCTCTGTTTTTTTTTTCTCTATTTTTTCCTTATAAAGTTGGTCTACCTTATTTAGAGTAGCAAAATATCAAAGATGTATTTGTTCTTGTCCAATACTCCTGAGTTTCACATTTCTCCTTATTTTCTTAGACATGTTTCCCAAAGTGTACTCATATTTAGTTGCAGTTTATGACTTAAGTTATTTTTCTTTAAAAAAATCAAAACATTGGGGAACTTTCTTTTGTAAATTGCATTACATTGATAAAGCTAATTCTGGTTTTTTTTTTTTTGTTTTTTTGTTTTTTTGTTTTTTTTGCGGTACCGGGGATTGAACCCAGGGGTGTTCTACCTCGGCGATACACCCGTGGCCCTATTTTTTTGTACTTTATTTCGAAACCGGGTCTCACTAAGTTGTGGAGGCCTCACTAGGTAGAGAAAGAGAGAGAGACAGGGAGAGAGAGAGAGAGCTGAGGCTGGCCACGAACCCGGATCCTCCAGTCTCCGCCTCCCAAAGTACTGGGATTACAAGCGTGCGCCACCACGCCCAGCCTGCTATTTCTGTTTTTAATTATCTGTTTGGGAAACTCTAACACTGTTACTGTAGAGTAAAAGAAAATCCATTTTTTATTTTTTTTAAACTCAGATGTAGAAAACAGCACAAAACTAACTTACAGGTTAATGAAATGGGTCAAATGAACTTGTAACCATCATCTAGGTTAAGATATACAACTTAGCACCCCAGGATCCCCTCTATATATCTGGTTCCATCTCAACTTCATACCTTCCCATGAAGGAACTATTATCCTGACATTTATAGCAATCATTCCCTTGTGTTTCTTTACATTTTAACATGCATATATGCATGTTTATAAACTGATAGTCTCACCCACTTAATCCAGACAAAGGAGAAAACTTTAGATGAGCAAGAAGGGGACCTAACTAAGGGAGATGGGAGGGGGGAAGAGGGAAACCCACTAATGCACACGATGTATATACACAAATTTATCAATCACTATGCTGAGCACGAAAAGGAGGGAAGGGGGAGGGAATAGGGTGGGATTTGAGGGAGGGCTAAATAAGCAATGTGTGCATGCATACTTCTGATACCCTGACAGTTATCAAAATGTATAACTAAGCCAGGCGTGGTGGTGCACGCTTGTAATCCCAGTACTTTGGGAGGCGGAGACTGGAGGATCCGCGTTCGCGGCCAGCCTCAGCTCTCTCTCTCTCTCCCTGTCTCTCTCTCTCTCTCTCCACCTAGTGAGGCCCTCCGCAACTTCGTGAGACCCGGTTTCAAAATTAAGTATAAAAAAATAAGGCAAGGGGTGTAGCGCGGAGGTAGAAGGCCCCTGGGCTCAATCCCCGGTACCGCAAAAAAAAAAAATGTATAACTACAATGCACCAATACATGAATATATTTTATATATATATATATATATATATATATATATATATATATATATAAATACATGTTTTACATATCTTTTCATTTAATAAGGCCCCTCTATCCCTTTCTATTATAATTTAGCTCTTGAAAAACCTGTAACTTTTCCACAATTACAGGTTTTGCTGATTTTATAGTCACGGAAAAATCAACATATACTTTGGTCGTTCATGTTTTCTACACTTTGGCAGCTGGATTCAGAATTTTTATAAGATGCACATTCAATCTATTAGTCAAGGCTACAGATGACGTTTTTTATCAGGAAATGCAAAATATCTGTTTGTTAAAGTATCTTTTGTGTGTGTGTGTGTGTGTGTGTTTGTGTGTGTGTGTGTGTGTGTGTTTGTGTGTGTTTGTGTGTGATGTTAGCCACTTTTTTTTTTGAGGTACCGGGGATTGAACCCAGGGGCATTCTACCTCTGCGCTACACCCCCGGCCCTATTTTTTTATACTTTATTTTGAAACCGGGTCTCACGAAGTTGCGGAGGGCCTCACTAGGTAGAGAGAGAGAGAGA
>PVJS01047775.1:0-15317 GCA_004027185.1 Glis glis
AGAGAGAGAGAGAGAGAGAGAGAGAGAGAGAGAGAGTGGAGAGAGAGAGAGAGAGAGAGAGAGAGACAGGGAGAGAGAGAGCGAGAGAGCTGAGGCTGGCCGCGAACCGGGATCCTCCGGTCTCCGTCTCCCAAAGTATTGGGATTACAAGCGTGCGCCACCACGTCCGGCTATAGGGCATTGATTCTGATGTTCACAGTGTTTCTTCCTTTACTTATTGCCATCATTAAGGTCAGTTTGTTTAAATTTATATCCATTTACTGGTGCATTGTAATTATACATTTGATAGGTGTCAGGTTAGAAGAATCATACATGCACACATTGCCCATTTAGCCCTCCCTCAAATCCCAGCCCATTCCCTACCTTTAGTGCTTTGCACAGTGATTTGAGTTTTATAAGTTTGAATATATACCTCATGCGCTTTAGTGTGTTTCCCTCCACCCCCCTCCCAACTCCCTCAGTTAGGTCATCTTCTTTGTTCATCTAAAGTTTTCATCTTCTTTGTCTGAAGTCCCTTCTAAATCTCCTTCTCTCTAGCTTCCACATATTAAGGCAAACATCCGACTTTTCACTCTTTGTGCCTGACTAATCTCACTTAGCATAATGTTCTCTAATTCTTTCCATTAAGAATGGCAAACATTAAAAACACAAACAACAACAAATGCTGGTGAGGATGTGGAGAAGCAGGAACTCTAATACACTGCTGGTGGGAGTGCAAATTAATGCAACCACTTTGGAAAAGAGTATGGAGGATCCTCAGAAGAATGGGAATGACCCAGCAATACCACTTCTAGGCATCTACCCAAAAGATCAGAAACCAATAGTGCATGTGTGTCTATGTTTATAGCAGCACAATTCACAATCGCCAAACTTGGAACCAGTTTTTTTTAAATAGTTTTGGATAGTTCCTTGGAATTGGCGAAGAGAACCAGCCCACTGCAGAAGACCGAGCGCTCCTGCTAAAGATATTTTAAGGATTTATATGCTCGATCTTTCAGTAAGTTGTTGAGACTTCAAGGCACTGTGTTCTCAAGGCTCAGGGAAGCACTGTTTGGCGCTTTGGGCCTAGTGGAGTGAAGAGGGTAGGGGAAGAGCAGGAAGGAGGCTAAGGGAAGAGCAAGAAGAATGGACCCAGTTCTGGGGTGATGAGGTGAAGGCATAATTCCTTCAGCCCAGAGATATAAAGTCCAAATTAATTTCCATGATTGCTTCCTCGAGAATGAAAAATGCTTGAAAGTAGACAGGCAGTGATTTCATCTGGGCCACTGATTAAAGCACTGTTTTCGTCAGTACATTATTTGAGTGTGTTGCTTTTTAGCCTGGCATGTATAAAGGATGGATTCATCATACAAAACTCCTCATCTGTATGTTTCTAAGCTGAGGCTCCCAGAAGCCCAGAGAAGGGAAAGGTGGCAGAATGGGAAAAATTCAGGGCTTGGGAGACGGATCCAGGATTGCATCCTTGCCTGCCACCTTACCAGCTCTGTGTAACTGAAAACATTAGTCTCATTTCTTTGAGTTTCAGATACTTGGTTTGTAAAATGTACTTAATAATGCCCAAATTGAAGATAAAAAAGTGGATACTTGTGAAAAAGCTTATAAAAATACAAGTACTCTATGAATGAGGCACTATTGGATCATCAAATCCTGGTAGATTTTTCATTGACATTTTGGGTAAAGTCAAGGAATATTTTTTTTTAATCTAACAATATCAATGTAGAACACCGTGAGGACTTTCCCTAGTCCCCAGAGTGCTAAGCAGTAAGGACTTTGATTTGTCCCAATGTAGTAATGCTTATGTTTCACATATTTAGAGTTTGATAAGATTTCTGCAATCCTCTGCAAGGCTATACATTAAAGAATTAATAAATGGACCTAAGAGATATTTCCATAAGCTTGTAATGGGAAAACAGGTATTGTTTAGGGGATAAGACAGGTATTGTTTAGGGGATAAAACTTAATGTGTTGGTAGACAAAAATTATATGCAATTACTGCATAAATTATAATATACATTTTTTACCATAAAATGTTAGCAGAACTCTTCCTTCCATTTCTAGAGCATTTCCCCTTTGATTGCAGAATGAAGAGCAGACCTAGAATTGACGCTGAGAGTCCTGTATTGATTTTCTCCCATGGGCCAGCGTGCTTCCTGATAGTCGAAGGGGAGATTCTTCAATCTCCCCTCCCTTGCTTTTGTTCTACTTTCTGATGACTTTGGCCACAGGAAAGCAGTGAATCTTGCTGTCTATGGATATAGCTGATTTCAGCACAAGTTAAAGAATTCAGCCTAGAGAAAAAGTGAGATGAAGAGCGAAAAATCCTATTAGGATCATTTTCTTCATTCCAATATGACTGAGTCTGGGGCATTCCCGCCAGCACATCCTTGGTGGCTTTGTCCAGTTGATTTTTAAATAACCTGAGTGATTGTTCTTTTCTTATTTCTCTTGGGAATTCATTCTACTGTGTAATGGAGCTGACTCTTAGGATGTTTTCCTTGAGATAATAATATTATGGTGTATAATTTCTTCATAGATTTTCCTTTATTCAATATTACTTCCATAAAGAAATCAATAAGAATTAAAAAGGAGAAGGGAACATAGGAGATGAACCAGGCAGGAGCAGAGTGGTTCTTAGCTGGTGGGAGGAGGGAGGAGAAACAGGCTGCACCAGGACATGCTGAATGCAAGGACCAGCTTGGGAGAAACGGCTCTCAGAAGGGATCTGAGGTTCAACAGCAAATTTCTTTCCTGATTTTGAGCTCTCTCTAAGCTGAAGTGGTCCTTAAGATGTTGACTTCACAAATCTCTATAGATTTGGTCAACGCTCAGGTTGCTAGCTTCAAACTGATATTTGAAATCCATTTCAAAATACCATAGCTATCCTCATGGGCCCTCTGTAGCCCGAGTTTGAACATCAGTCCTGAGAGGACAGGGGAGCGAGGGTGATGATGGTAACGTTACTCTTTTCCACATGTGAATTAGCTGTTGTTTTTCTCAAGGACTCACCCATTCCTTCCTCCCTGTGCATACTCAATGATGCTCCACTGTTGAACTCTGGCTTAAAAGGCCTTGCCTCACCTCTTCTCGAACCTTCAGTCTCTGAATGCTAGGCAAGCCCTCTACCATGGAATATATCACTACCACTTGGGAGGAGTTCCCTTGTAAAGAGGCTTGGTCTTCTACCTGTGGGCAGGCCTCCTTCTGGTTGAATTCAATTGTTAGTTCTCTGTCTCCTTTCTTTTCTTTTTAGGCTGAGGCTGCCATGAGTCCATGTTGAGGCCCCGTACTTTAGTATTTTTCCATTCCTTGTGGTTTCCCTTAACCTTGGGTATCCTCTTTAAACATTCTTTTGTGAGTCTTTTATTATGTGGAATAATAAACATTTTTCAACAGTGCATTTTCTCTGTATAATGGGGGGCATGAATCCTAGTTTCTATAAAGTTGAACTGTAGCATTATTTGGTAACACATGACATCAACACTTTGTGTCATTAAATGCATTATATTGTCAGTATACTTTTGTTATATTATACACTAATAATTAAAACTCCTGAATAAGTAAAATAAACATACTGTCCAGTATCTTCTTTATTTGGATGCATTCAGTATACTTTAGATACAATTTAGTTTTACACTTTTCCTACAGTTTGAATTTTTATTGGTACATTATAACTATACATAACAGTGGGATTCATTGTAATATACTCGTACATGCATATAAGATAATTTGGCTGATTGCATTCTCCTGTGCCCCTCCTACATTCCCTCTCTATCCACCATGAATAGGTGCTGAATTTTGACAAAGGCTTTGTATTTTTTTATCCTATATTTCATTAATTTCTGCTTGGATCTTAGATATTTCCTTCCTTCTAATGGTTTTGGCTTATTCGTGTTTTTGTAGGACCTTTAAGCTGTATTATTAGGTTGATTATTTGGCATCTTTCTGCTTTTGTAATGTAGGACTCATAGCTGTAAACTTTCCTCTTAGAATTGCCTTCATAGAGCCGGGCGTGGTGGCGCATGCTTGTAATCCCAGTTTGAGGCGGAGACTGGAGGATCCGGGTTCGCGGCCACCCTCAGTGCGCATGTGCATGCGCGCGATCTCTCCTGCGATCTCTCTCTCTCCTCTCTTTCTCTCTCTACCTAGTGAGGCTCTCCGCAACTTCATGAGACCCGGTTTCAAAAATAAAGCATAAAAAAATAGGGCCGGGGGCATAGCGCGGAGGTAGAATGCCCCTGCGTTCAATCTCTGGTACCGCAAAAAAAAAAAAAAAAAAAAAAAAGAATTGCCTTCATAGCATCCCAGAGGTTCTGATATGTTGCATCTCTATTCTCATTTGATTGTAAGATTAAAAAAATTTCCCCTGATTCCTTCTATGACCCAATCATTGTTTAAAAGTATAGTTTTCAATCTCCATGCATTTATATAGTTTCTGAAGTTTTTCTTGCTGTTAATTTCTAATTTTATTCTATTATAATGTGATAGTATGCAAGGAATTATATATATTTTTTGTATTTTCTAAGACTTGCCTTATAGTACAAATATGGTCTATTTTGGAGAATGTTCCATGATAAGCTGAGAAGAAAGTATATTCATTTGTTTTAGGATTATGTATTCCGAAAATGTCTGTTAAGTCCATTTGATTTATACTATTTTCTAGGTCTGATATGTCTTTGCTGACTTTATTTCTGGATGGCCTAACTATTGGTGAGAGAGATATGAGTATTATTGTATTGGGGTCTATCTGATCTTTTATATTGAGTAGTATTTATGTAATTGAGTGTGTGGACATTTGGGGCATCAATATTATTATATATTCTTGTTCAATTGTTCTTTTAACTAGTATGAGGTAACCTTTGTCTCGTCTGATTAATTTTGACTTGAAGCTGGCTTTGTCAGATATGAGAGAAGCTACTCCAGCTTGCTTTCGGGCTCCATTTTCAAAGAATATCATTTTCCATTCTTTCACTTTCAGCCTGTGGGTGTCTTTGCCTGAGAACTGAGAGGTGTGTTTCTTGTAGGCAACATATTTATCCTGTCCTGAGCTCTGTTTTTTTTTAATCTTCCGTGTGTAGAATTCAAGAATCTTCTGCAATACTGACTTAGTAGTCATGAATTCTTTAAGTTTATGCTTATCTTGGATAGTTTTTATTTCTCCTCTTCTGAAGGATAGCTTTGCTGGATGTAACAATCTTGATTTGCTGCTATTTTCTTTCGGGGCTTAAAGCATATCATTCCATGACCTCCTGGGTTTTAAGTTTTCTGTTGTTATTTTGATTGGTTTACCTCTAAATTTTCTTTTGTCTTGAGGCTTTTAAAATTCTGTCCTTGTTCTGTATATTTGGCATTTTAATTTTAATGTGTCGTGGAGCTGATCTTAATTAATTTTGTCTATTTGGAGTTCTAAATGCCTGAATCTGGACATCCATTTCATTCCCAAAGTTTCTCTTGTGTTTTTGAGAGTTAGAAGAGAAAGTAGGCAGAACCCAGCTTATAGCTTACAGTAGGCACTAAATAAATGTTAATGGTCTTAACATTTTGACTGTGTTGGTATACACCATGAGTGCCAGAGTTGTCATTTTCTTCTTCTTCTCCTCCTCCTCCTCCTCCTCCTCCTTCTTCTTCTTCTTCTTCTTCTTCTTCTTCTTCTTCTTCATACTGATTGAACCCAGGGGCATTCTACCACAGAGCTATATCCCCAGCCATTTTTATTTTGAAATGAGGTTTCACTAAGTTGCTGAGGCTAGTCTCAAACCTGGGATTCTTCTGTCTTAGCTTCCCAAGTACTGGGATTATAGGTGTGCACCACTGTACAGGCCTCTCTTTTATAGAATCACCACAATTTAACCATGGGTGCTCTGCCTTAACAACCTTATTTATTTCCTCAAAACTGGAAGGGAGAGAGTCAATAGAGAGAGTCTGCTAACAAGGTGCACACTGTACTTCCTAATCACTTCCCAAAGGCCCAACCTCTAAGCATCATAGTTGGATTAAATTTCAACTATCCAAAAATACTTTACAAAGGGATTAACTTTTACCACATATAGCCTTGAGGGACACACTCAAACCATATCCAAACTATAGCAATTTATTAGCTCACATTTTTCTCGGGTTCATCATAAATCCGGGCCTGATTCCCTGAGTCTGCTGCTCCTTTGAGTTGCCCATAATTAGAATACATCTCCTGAGAGGTATGAATAGGGAAGGATTCACCTCCAAGCTCAAGTGGTTATTGATTAAGATAAAATTCCTTGTTGTTGATTGAGATTCCATTACTTCAATGTTGACCAGCTGAGGGCCACAGGTCCTTGGTGACTGGTTGCTGGAGGCGATTCCCTGTTCTTTATCATGCACTTTTTTTGTACTTTGACTTACTTCACCAAAGCCTTCGAGGGAGAGAGTGAATAGGGTCTCCCAACAAGATGGAAGTTATGCTTCTATGTAATGGAATCAGAAAAATTACATCCCATTACTTTTGCAAAACTGTATTGATTGGAAGCAAGTATCAGACCCAAGCTTCATTCATTCAAGGAGAGAAAAGTTACTAAGGGTTGTCAATATCAGAATATTGTTGTACAATTGGAGGCTATCTTCGTGTCTGTTGACCACAGCTTCTCACTAAATCTAACTACCTCACTTGTGCACCAGATGTCAACTCAAGTTATATAGAATTCAGCATATTCTGTCTATAGAGATTTTATGATTTTCATTTATTTCATTTTCATAGTGTTTGCTTTTTTTTTATAAAATTTTTCTACTCCTCTCTGGTTTGAGCAAATATCAAGTCATTCTATCTTCTACTCATTATTTTACCTATGAAGTTCTGTAGCTTTTGGAAACATAGTCTCGGCTGTTTTTTGAAAACAGGACAGTAACTATTTTCCTTCTTCAGACTAACTTTTATGTCATCACAACTTTTATTACAAGCAGATAGAACTTCACCCTGATGAAATGTGAAGTATACGACACTTTCACTACCTTCATACACAAGTATAATTTTAATATATTTATGATTCTAATCTTTTGATTATCCCACACTCAAATTTTCTCTCAGTGATGTCCTTCACTGCCTTTAAGCCCTTAATTCTTTAGCAAATAAAACTTTTTATTTTCCCCATTAGTTATTTTTTTGAGTAGCTATATTTACTTCCTGGAAGAAAATTATATATACTTGTGAACTTCAGCATGTTGTATTTCTTTTTTTCAATTTAGGACTTAGTACTTGTCTTTTTCCTTTACTGCAAAATAAAACTTCATATACACAGACTGTTCTATTGATAGTCACTTGTCTCTTTTAGCATTTCTGAATTCACCAGTAATGGGTCCAGATTGTTGTCTGCTGGACTTATATTTCCATCTTCAGCTCAACAGCTTCACATGTTACTATTATTGCAGGTATGTTAAATATCAGAATACCCATAGATTGATAGATTGTTCGAGGGCTGGTGGATTTGTAGCGGGCTTTTAGTCTTCAGTTGATGCTACTAAGACAAATGTCTGTTAAGAATAACTACAATTCAACTCAAACTACCCAATGTAAAAAAAAAAGGCTTTTATTGGTGTGATAGTTGGATGTCTGACCTAACACAAAGGCACAGCTGAAAGCTTTTGTTTTGGGAAAACAAAAACTAGGGATTAACTGTTGGGATTCATTTGCTACTTTGATTTTTCAGGATGTCTTGAATTTATTCTCCTTAATGTGAGGGGAAATTTCTGATTGATTAATGATGTCACATCACATGATTTGTTCAAATACACTAATAATTAAATATTGCAACATTTCCATTTGCTGAAATTGTCTCTGTGTTAGTGCCACTATTACAACAGGATAATGGGAAATATTAGCCATGTAGTCTGAAGAGTATTTTGAACCAAATCAACTTAAAGGGCATAAACTTTATATTAAGGTAGTTCCAAGGTGACAAAAAAGAAATCACACTGAGGCAATTAGACTTCTTATTCAAATCTTATTTAGAGCATCAAGATTAAAAATTTTAAGTAATGTTTTTAATTAATTGTGTTTAATTGAATTTCTGAATTACTTTCAGATTTATCACCAAATTCTTTTTTTAATTGGTGCATTGTAATCATACATTTTGATGAAGTTCAGGGTGATAGAGGCATACATGTACACAGTACTCATTGAGCCCTCCCCCAGTTCCCACCCCACTCCCTCTCCCTTCCCACCTTCCTGTGCTTAGCACAGTGATTGGCTTTGATAAGTTTGTGTATGTACATCATGTCCATTGAGGTGTTTCCCTCTTCAAGTCTTCCTCCCCTCTCCCATCTCCTTCAGGTCCCCTCCTTCACTCCACTAAGGTTTTTCCTCCTTTGTCTGGAATCCCTCCTGTGTCCAAAATTCTCTCAAGCTTCCGTATATGAGGGAGAACATCTGACCTTTCACTTTCTGTGACTGACTAATCTCACTTAGCATAATATTTTCCAGCCTGCAAATGACACAATTTTGTTCTTCTTTATGGCTGAGTAGAATTCCATTGTGTATATATCCCATAATTTTGTAATCCATTCATCTGCTGATGGACATCTCGGCTGGTTCCATAGTTTGGCAATTATGAATTGTGCAGCTATAAACATAGATATGCATGCATTACTATGGTAGTCTGGTTTCAGTTCTTTTGGGCAGTTACCCTGGAGTGGTACAGCTGGGTCATATGGTAGGTTCATTCCCATTCTTCTGAGGACCCTCCACACTGTTTTTCAAAGTGGTTGCACTAATTTGCAATCCTTACCAGCATTTATTATTGTTTGTGTTTTTAATGATTGCCATTCTAATTGGGGTTAGGTGAAATCTCAGGGTAGTTTTCATTTGTATCTCTCTGCTTGCTAATGATGTTGAACATTTTTTCATACATTTATTGGTCATTTGCATTTATTCTTTTGTGAAGTGTTTATTTAGTTCACTTTCCCATTTTTGGGGCTATTTGTTTTTTGGTGGTGAGTTTCTGGAGTTCTTTGTATATTTTAGATAGTAGTCCTCTGTCAGAGGAGTAGCTGGCAAAGATCTTTTCCCATTCTGTTGGCTCTCTCTTGAGGTTCTTGATAGTTTCCTTTGCTGTACAGAAGCTCTTTAATTTAATGCAATCCCATGTATTAATCCTTGTTTTAATTTCTTATGCCTTTGGGGTCTTGTTGAGGAAGTTTTTACCTGTGCCTAAATGTTGGAGTGTTGGTCCTATGCCCTCTTCAAGTAACTGCAAAGTCTCTGGTCTAATTTCCAGGTCTTCAATCCATCTTGAATTGACTCTTGTGCAGGGTGAGAAAGTAGAATTTATTTCCATTTTTCTGCATATGGATAAGTAGTTTTGCCAACACCATTTGTTGAAGAGGCTATCTTTTTTTCCAGTGTATGTTTTTGGTCCCTTTGTCAAAAATCAATTGGTTGTATGTGGATTTCTTTTTGACTCTTTTATTCTGCTCCACGGTCTATGTGTTTGCTTTTGTGCCAATATCATGCTATGGTATTTATTACTATGGCTCTGTAGTAGTTTGAAGTCATGTACTTTGATGCCTACTGCATGGTTATTATTGCTGAGAACTATTTTTGCAATTCTGGGTCTTTTGTTGTTCTGAATGAATTTAAGGACTAATTTTTCTAGATCTGTGAAGAATGAACATGGTATTTTAATGGGGATTATGTTGAATCTGTAGATCATTTTTGGAAGGAAGGCCATTTTGATGATATTCATTTTGCCTATCTAAAAGCATGGGAGATCCTTCCACCTTCTAAGATCTTCTTCAATTTCTTTCTTTAGTGTTTTATAATTTTCATTGTAGAGGTCTTTTACCTCCTTGGTTAGATTTATTCCTTAGTATTTTCTTGTTTTTGAGGTTATTGTGAGTGGAAATGTTTTCTGGACTTCTTTTTCAGTGGATTTATGGTTGGCATATAGAAAAGCTTCTGATTGTTTTAGATTGATTTTGTATTCAGACATTTTGCTAAATTTGTTAGTTCTAAAAGTCTTTTGGTTGAGTTTATTGGGTCTTCTAAGTATAGGATCATGTTATCTGCAAATAGAGATAATTTCAATTCTTTTCCTATTTGTATTCCTTCTCTTGCCTTATTGCTCTGTCTAGAGTCTTGAGTACTATATTGAAAAGGAGTGATATCTTCAAATTCTTGAAAATAAGGAATGCCATGCTCCAGAGTAGAAAGCTAATGGTTATCTCATTAAACTGACCTGGCTTTAAATCTTAGATCATTCATTATTTTTCAAAACTTGTAATTTTCAATTTTCCTTTAGTCTTCTTTTTTTCATTTTCCTCATTGACTATCATGATAATTAAATGACAACATATGTAAATATTTACTATAGCGAATAATGTAGTATGGTTTTAAAAATGTGATGTAATTGATTTGTTTTTATATTTAGTCATTAAAGCATATTTTTTTCTACTATGCTACTTAAAACTATATTGTATTATGGCTTAATACTACCGCAATAAGAACTGATGCCACAGTTCTTTACCAACCAGTAAAGTCTGGTAACCTACTTAAGGGCTTAGAGTGACACTTTAGGTTCACTTTGGTGGCAGAAGATCCTCTAGGTATGGTCTGTGATACAATGTGCCTACTGACAAGTTCTCACCTCTGATGGAACAGGGAGAGAGCAGTGGTCCTGAGGGAAATGTTCTTTGTTCTTCTTGACAGTATTAGCAGTCCCACAGGAAAAGTGAAGGTTCTTCAAGCTCTAAAAGTGAGTTCACACAAAAGGGCATCAATGGGAAAGGTGTTAAAGGGTTTATTATGACACAATGACTAATCTTTAGAAAAATAGATTTCTATACCCACACTCAGAGCTGAATCCTTTCAGAAGTTTTAACTTTCCACAAACTATCACATCAAAGCACATACTTGCTTATGGGGTTCTTATTTCAAAGATTTGTTTATTTAATTTGTGGCACTGGGGATTAAATCCAGGGCCTTGCACATGCTAGGCAAGCTCTCTACCACTGAGTTACATCCCAGCCCTTAAATTTATTTTAAATCAAACTGTAAGTTAAAGGAACTGGAAAATCTTATGGACAAGTTCTAATGGTAAGCTTCATTTTAAGCCATAATTCTCTGGTATAAGATTGTCCATCTAAAAGCATGTAGATTGTAGAAAGGATAAAAAAACTTGTTTTCTGAGATATGTTCACCCCAATAAAATCAATTTTAGCTGAGAAGTCCTTGATTAATTGTAGTTTCATATATGGCACATAACAATATGTATTATATTTTTTCCTCTTTATATTATTTTCAAATAAGATGGTACAATATCTAAATATACTTTTAATAAAAATCTTGTAAAGTAAATAAAAGGAGTTGCCCTGTATAAAATATATGCTTGATAAAATAAAGTAATAGCAGGGAGGAAATAAGATGGACAAACAGTTGAATAGGAATTTAATGTTTAGTTTATCTCTCTCAGACATAATTATGAGCTATAATTATAAACTATAATCTTATTATTTATTCACTTTACCAGAATTTAACCCTCCACATTGTTGCCATCATGACTTAAATCTTTTGTTCTTTGATGTTATCTGTTCCGATCAGCATTCTTGAAGCTATAATCTAAAGACTGACCATGTAACTTAGAGGAAAGATTTATTTTGTTGTGGTTTGGGGTTCAGTCCATGTGAGGCCAGGGACTGCAGATCTCAGGGCATGGTGGCAGGAAGCGGAGAGAGGGAGAGCCCATGGACTGTGCTCATATCATAGAGGCCGGAAGCAAGAGAGAGAGTGGGGGAAGAGGAACCATTTACATAATCCCCCAGGCCGCACCCCCAGGGATCACCTCCCCCAGTCACATCCTACTGGCCTACCAGGTACCACCCAGGTAAATCCATTACAATGGATTTATCGGCTTCTGGGATTACAACCCTCATGACTCAATTACATCAGCTCCAAACATTAATAAATGAGCTTTTTAGGGGATATTTTATATCTAACTATGACATTATCTTTTTCAACTTCGTACTCAAAATGCCCAATGCATGAAAAATGACTATCACCCATGATTTGGAAGATTAGTTCTAATAGAACTTTATTGTATGATATTGCACAATGAGGAGTGAAATGAGCTTTATGATTCCTAGTCATCATCATGCATACATCAAATAAATATTTACATTTTTAATCTTCATATCAGACCTTAAATCCATTATTTTGGCACTGTATTTCAATTCAGTTATATTATTTTTGTCTAGTTTTTGAAACAAAACTTTATTCTGAATGTTAAAATTGTAATCCCATAGCCAGGCATGGTGGTGCACGCTTGTAATCCCAGTAGTTGGAAGGCTGAGACAGGAGGATCTGGGTTTGCGGCCAGCCTCAGCTTCTTAGTGAGGTCCTCCGCAACTTAGTGAGACCCTGTTTCAAAATAAAGAATAAAAAATAGGGCCGGGGGTGTAGCCTGGAGGTAGAATGCCCTTGGGTTCAATCCCCGGTACCGCAAAAAAAAAAAAAAAAATTTGGAATCCTGTTGTATTAATTTTTTTGGTACTCTAGATTGAACCCAGGGGTGTTCTACCTCTGAGCTACAACCCCAGACCCATTTACTTTTTATTTTGAAACAGGGTCTTGCTGAGTTGCTGAGGCTGGCTTTGAACCTGTGATCCTCCTGTTTCAGCCTCCACATTACAGGCATGTGCCATCATACCTGGCCCATTGTATTAATTTTTGAAATTAAAAACACTGTAGTTTTATTTTGTGGTTGTGTTATTCTTACAAGTACTTACAATGCAAAACAGTTTTTTTCCCATTATCATCCTTGTCTCCCAATTCCTGCTAATGATTAGTAACTGAAAGAGTGAAATAATGAACAATAGTATTTAAATTCTTAAAAAATATGAATTTTTATTTTGTAATGGTAGTAAAATACACATAGCATAACATCATTTAACTATTATTCAGTGTGTAGTTCAATGGCATTAAGTTTACTCTTATTATTTGTACAACCATCAACACCATTCATCTCCAGAACTCATTTTATCTCATACCACATTCTATTTTCCACTCCCTCTATCTCTTGACAGCCACCATTCTACCTTCTGTCAATATGAATTTGACTACTTAAGTACTTCAAACAAGTAAAATCATACAGTATCTTTCTTTTGGTGAGGGGCTTATTTTACCTGGAATAATGTCCTCAGAGTTCATCTATGTTGTGGCAAATATTGGAATTTCTCCATTTTTAAGGCTGAATGTATTCCATTGTGTGTGTGTGTGTGTGTGTGTGTGTGTGTGTGTGTGTTTATAAATCACATTTTGTGTATACATTCACCCATCTGTAGATGCTTCAGTTGCTTCTACACTTTCGTTACTATGAGTAATACTTCTATGAATATGTGTGTAAAAATATCTGCTCCAGTCCCTGTTTTCAAATTTTTTGGGGGATATACCCAGAAGTGGAATTGCTGAATCATATGGTAATTCTGGTTTTAATTTTTTGAGGAAACGCCTTTCTGTTCTAGTGACTTATACAGAATAAGCACTACTTAGTTTCTCAAGAGTGCTGATTTTTCTTTGTCATGACATTATTTCATTAATAAAAGAAGTGTCTCTAGGATCTGGCTGGAGAATATAGGCAGGTCATGGGTTTTTCTGGTCACACAAATTAATTCATTCTAACATGCTCACCTCTTTAAGCTTCCTATTTCCATATTTAGTTTTTTGCTAATACCCTCTTAGATCTCCATCTTATTTACTCTAGTAAATGTGCTCAGAAATGTGCTTGCATTTTAAGAAAAGGGTCAGCCAGGTGTGGTGGTGCATGCCTGTAATCCCAGTACTTGGGAGGCTGAGAAAGGAGGATTGCAGGTTCAAGAGCAGCCTTAGTGATACTTTCAGCAACCTAGCGAGACCCTGTTTCAAAACAAAAATAAAAAAGGGCTGGGGTGTAGCTCAGAGGTAGAATGCCCCTGGGTTCAATCCCCAGTACCACACACAAAGAAATAAAGAAAGAGAGAGAGAGAGAGAGAGAGAGAGGAAGAAAGAAAGAAAGAAAGAAAGAGAGAAAAAAGAAAAGAAAAGAAAAGAAAAGAAAAAAGAAAAAGAAAAGAAAAGAAAAAAGAAAAAGAAAAGAAAAGAAAAGAAAAGAAAAGAAAAGAAAAGAAAAGGGTCAATATTTGGGAGACATCACCAATTGCCTCAAGAGGAGGCTAAAGTTCCGATGTAGTTATTTTTCCAGACTTCAGAGAAAGCAGTGCTCTATGTGATATGATATCCTTTATCTCTAGATAATAGTCAACTCTAGCATGAACCACAAGTCTGGTGTGTAGTATTAATCCCTCATTGGAAACAGATTCAAGCACAATCATCAACTTCCTTCAGTTGGTTCCACTAAAGTAAAGGTCCTTCTCAGGAGAATATACAGGAGTGGCTCAAATAAATCAATCAGCAATGTTTGTTTGTTTCCAGAATTCATAGCCCCAAAGAGGGAAGGTCGCTTTGACCCACCTGTCCATAGTTTTTAAATTGGTGGACCAAACAGTTCATTAAAAAAGCCCAAGGGTTTTTTGCCCCGACCACTGAGTGAAGCAACCATGTCCCTTTTGGATTTTGTATGGTTGTCTTTGAGTCTTAACAGCTACAGAGCCCAGTAGATATTGGGTTGCAGCCTAGCCAGACATCAACAAATAGGGCACAAGAACTCAGAAGAACTTCTGTTCCTATGTGAAGATTATTGAAGAAATAATGCTAGGCAGAAACGAAGAACTGCAGATATGACTTGGAGAACTATATATTAAAGTAAGAAAGGATCTGACCTGTAAGTAAGAAACTTGAGGGAGAAGCATGCCAGACACAGGGAACAGCTTGAGCTAGACCCATCTGTCACCCATAACTCAGTAATAGCTATTCTCCCATAAAAAAAGTAGAGCTCCTTGGAGAAATGGCTGGTTCTAGGGCTGAAAAACAAAATATAGAAGATGATCTTGGAGCATCTGATTGGACTGGAAAAGAAGGCAGCATCATAAACAAAAGGGGAAGAGTATGGAGAAGGACAGAATCAACTGATGTGATAGTTAATATAATTTGTCAACTTGACCGGATCATGACACACCCAAGATCATGTGACTTTGGGTGTGTAACAGCAGATTAAACAGAAAGTCCTGCCTTAAATGTAGGCAGCAGGGTTCTGATAGGTACAGGACTTAGATAAAAGAAGGAGAAAGCCGCGTAGAGGGATGTGCGACTCTTTCCAAAGAAAACGCATCTGCTCTCGTCTGAGATCGTCGGCCTCCAACTTCGCCGTTTCTCTGAAGAGCTTCTTGATCTTCTGCTCTCATCTGAGATCATCGGCCTCCAGCCC
>PVJS01047776.1:0-15320 GCA_004027185.1 Glis glis
GAGAGCTGAGGCTGGCCACGAACCCGGATCCTCCGGTCTCCGCCTCCCAAAGTACTGGGATTACAAGCGTGCGCCACCACGCTCGGCCTTTATTTTTTCATTTTGAAACAGGGTCTCTCTAAGTTGCTGAGAGCCTCACTAAGTTGCTGAGGCTGACCCTGAACCTGCATTCTCCTGTCTCAGTCTCCTAAGTACTGATATTACAGGCATGTGCCATCATGCTGGCTCTTTTGTCCAATTCCTTAAATTAGTCAAAATTTTATATTTTTCTGAGTTCCCATTCATCTGCTTAGAGATTTTCCATTTAAAAAAAAATTTTTTTTTGGCACTGGGGATGAAGCCAGGGGCATTCTACTCTGAGCTACACCCCCAGCCCAATTTTTTATTCTTTATTTTGAAACAGGGCCTCACTAAGTTGCGGAGGTCCTCTCTAAGTAGCTGAGACTGGCTGCGAACCCGGATCCTCTGGTCTCAGCCTCCCAAGTACTGGGATTACAAGCATGTGCCACCACTTCCAGCTTTGAAATTTTTTTAAAAAATTGAATATGTCAGTTTTAATATCCAGTGCCCCTTCTTTCTGAGTGGTCTCATCAACTTAGATTTTATCATTATTCTGAAAATAAGTTTTGATGTGTTTCTTCTCAATAAAGTGTTCTCGGCACGAGCATGGTGCTTTGTGCTCTTCTCAAACCACAGGAGTGCCAGAGTTCACTTCTCCATTGAAATGAACTTGCAGGGAAGCCATCTTCCCATTAGCAGGGCAGGATGGCAGGGCTAATTACCTCTCTCCTGGGGGCAGGAAACCAGAGCCAGCTCCTAGGTTCACATGCGTTTTTGCTACATCACTGTTGCATTTCGGAAGCCTCAGCATTGCTGATTTTTGCTAGCCTAGCTGCTCTACTTTAGAGGTTTAATATTAAATCACATCATTATTGATTGTGTATAGCAATTTCCACCTGTTCACTTACTAACAATATAAAAACGCAGAACAAATAGATCCCCTGGCTCAATCTCCTGGAGGATACCTTGCTGAACTTCATCACAAATTCTCAATTCCTTATGCAAGACATTTGCATAAGAACCTTAGGGAATTCTAATGATCTTGGATTTTTTTTAAGCTGAAATTTTGAGGCACAAAATAAATATTTTAAAACTTCACAGCTGTCAGTAATAGCAACTGTGCTTTCCAGGGAACCCTGTACAAACAGTGTGGTTGGCGTTATAATTACTTTAACATAACATCCCAATTAAAAGGGAAACCCATAAGGAATTGGGCTTTTTCTCCAAGTTACTGTTCATCTTCACACTGCTTCGGACAAGCAAAGAAGGCAAACAGAACCACAGACATCAAGAAGGGACAAAGATGTTGCCTTTAACTTCTGTAAGCAGCACCAATAACTGTAAGCAGTTATTGAGGAGATCACTCTTGGGGGTCACCAGGGATTTCTGATGTTGCAATTTCCTTCAAACACAGATTTCCTAAAGAATGTCCCTTGTTTTGTGTGGTTTTCAAAATAAATGCTTCATCGTCGCCATAGTTTAAAAATCAAAGCAATTCTATGCACAAGTTTCTGATTTCAAATGTTTAGGACTCAAAGCTTCTCAACATTAGCCATGAAAGTTTTGATGGAGGTCATTTATGTTATTTTATGATTTTAACATTTATATGAATAATTTAAAATTAAAAGAATATTAAAAGAAAATGTATATATTCAAGTATTCTCTTGAGGATACTAGTAACCACTAGTGAGCTTGTCCTTTAATCCTTAGATTAATTCCTATCCAGATTTATGCTTTTTATTTTTTAATTTTTACTTTTTTGGTACTTGGGATTGAACCCAGGGTCATTCTACCTCCTAGCTACACCCCTAGCACTATTTTATTTTTTGTTTTGAAATGGGGACTCACTAAATTGCTGAGGGTCTTGCTAAGTAGCTGAGGCTGGCCTCAAACCTGTGATCTTCCTCTCTCAGCCTCCCAAGTACTGGAATTACAGGTGTGAACTATCACATTTGGCCACTCTTTAATATTTGAGTGGTGTGGGCAAAAGAAGAAAACCAGAAGGAAGGAAGGGAATCAAAAATCACCTTAAGGAAGTGACTTTATGGAAAGTAATCATGGGTCAATAAATGGAGAAAGCTTTAGGACCAATTCTATTAATTTCTTATAGCAAATGAAACAAACACTGCTTTACGAAGCAGGTGAAACATTCTTGTTCCTCATTTCCATATAGTTAAATGTTCTGAAAGGGCTGTCATTTTCTATTACGTTAAAATATGAACAATCTCAAATCATAACCCATAACAGTGTTGTGCATAAGAAATCTCAACTCCACTAGCTTCTCTTTTTATTTACCTTTTATTTTCAGATTGTTTATGTGTGTATTATGGGAAGGGACAAGAGAATTGTCTAAGCAATTATAATCCAAATGAAGACTGTGGAAAGCAACTGGATGTGCTGAAATGTGTTAAGATAATCAACTGGTAAGTGGGTAACAACTGGGTAAGTGAGAAGACACTTAGAACCAACAGTGCCAGATATAATATTCCTAAAGGCACTCTTTGAAGAGTGTCTGTCTGCAGTACTCTTCTCTGTAATCCTACTTATCACAGCCCCCTTTCCCTAAAACTTCTAGTTCAAAGACTCCTTGTTTTCATGAAGTCTTCTTCAATCAGCAGAGCAGTTATCTATGTATCAACAGACTTGCCCATGTCTTTCTCATGTTTGTACTGCCCATGACTCTGCACACTCTAGATTCTTAATTATATTACATAATAACTGCATCAATACTCAAATAAGGAAAAAGTAAGGAGATGTGCTGTATATAGAAGAAAGAGTCTTAAAGCAAGAGCATGGAAAATTTCAAACAAATCCATTTAGCATTTATTATGTCTTTTCTCATGAGCACCACAGAGAGGTTCTCGATTAAAACAGATGCACGAAATGACTATATGCAGAATACATGACTATGAAAAAGTATGGAGTTAAAGGGAAGTTGTGTGCCATTCAAGAAGCTGTGATTTTGTGTTCTGTTCCACTTAGATTGTGACTCATTCAGAGGCAGGAGAAAGAGCACATAAGTCAAGTGCAAAGTCCCATTCATTGTGGATATTTTATAGGACCTGCAGCACCTCTGCCCATTTATTTTCATCCTTCCAGGAAGAGCTACAGCCCCTTAAGTTTGGGTAAATGATATGACCTCATTTCTTAGAATCGTTGGCCTTGAATCACTGTCTCGGTTGTTCCCAGGTCCCGTCTAGGGGATTCGTGGAGGTTTTGCTGTGATCACTGGCACTGGGGCTCAGTTCACAGAACCAAGCCTGGGGTTCTGGCATCACAGTCCCTAGCTGAGTTGATCAAATTAGTTGAATTTTCTTAGTTTAAGTTGTCTTTCTTAAAGCAAAGTTAATGATGTGTATTCCGTGATAGATGAGAGGATAAAGCACAACTATATAAACTTCAAACATTATTTCTCAAGTAAAATAGAAAAACTAAGTATGTGTATAGCTTCTCATAAGGATCCTTCTCTACATAAGAAAGATCATTTCTCCTCATGATTTTAGGTCGCCATCAGTGGCCTCCTTGCCATGCCGCAAGCATCCCTGGAGCTGCAGTCACAGGATGTCCGTCCCTGCTGAGTGCTCCTCCTGCCTGGGAGGCTCTTGACTGAGCGCTTCACAGGACTGCCCCTCCCTTCCTACATGTCTGGGCTGCATTTTACCAAGTCAGAGATATCTTCTCAACTCCCTGAGGGAAGAACACTCCCTAATCCTTTCTATTCCCTCCCTCCCTCCCTTCCTTCCTTCCTTCCTTCCTTCCTTCCTTCCTCCCTCCCTCCCTCCCTCCCTCCCTCCCTCCCTTCCTCCCTTCCTTCCCTGTGATACTGGCAATTGAACCCAGGGACATTCTACTTCCGAGCTACAACCCCAGCCCTTTTTATATTTTTTGTTTTGAAACAGTGACTCACTAGGTTGCCAAGACTCTCGCTAAATTGTTGAAGCTGATCTTGAACCTTTGATCCTCCCGTCTCAGCCTCCCATGTACTGAAATTACTGAGATGCACCACCATGCCTGGCTTGCTTCCTTTCTCATTCATTCTCTTGCTCTTGCTGCTTCTCACTCCCCCTCTCCCTCCCTCCCACCCATCCTCCCTCCCTCCCTCTCTTTAGCACTGTGGATTGAACCCAGGGGTATTCTACCAATGGGCTTAACTTCTAGTCCTATTTTAGTTTTTGTTTTGAAACAGGTTCTCTCTAAATTGCTGAGACTGGCCTTGAAACTGGGATCCAACTGTCTCAGCCTCCCAAGTACTGGGATTATAGGTAGGTGCCATGGGTTTATCTTTCTTTAGAATATTTATCACTAGCTATCTTTATTTCAATAAAATTTATACTCCTTGAGAGTAAGGGCTTTATTTATTGCCTTTCCTCTACTATCCAACATAATGCCCATGTATCCAGTATAATGCCAATACTTCCCCTAGTATCCAGTATAATGCCCATATATAGACTTCAAACAATAAAGAGTTTGCAAAAATAAACATAGGAATGAATGTTCCCTGACCTACTGGTGAAGGATATGAACTTTGTGAAGCAGGTCTTTGTGACAATTATATAACCTAAGACAAGTTAATACTTATGTGCCTTAAGTTATTTTTCTGCAAACTCCAGTATAACTTCTAAGGTTTTCTTCACTGGGTTTCCCACGTTGGTCTACTTCTAATAGATATTTTATGTCTCTGAGTAATTGTTTCAAATGCAATTCTAATTCTAATTAAGTAATTATTATTTTTTTTTTTTTGCGGTACCGGGGATTGAACGCAGGGGCGTTCTACCTCCGCGCTATGCCCCCGGCCCTATTTTTTATACTTTATTTTGAAACCGGGACTCACGAAGTTGCGGAGGGCCTCACTAAGGAGAGAGAGAGAGAGAGACAGGGAGAGAGAGAGCAAGAGAGCTGAGGCTGGCCGCGAACCCGGATCCTCCGGTCTCCGCCTCCCAAAGTACTGGGATTACAAGCGTGCACCACCACTCCCGGCAAGTAATTATTTTTTAAAAAAAACATTTCGATGACTTGCTTAGGATAAACAAAGTTATTGCTTTAAAGGCACACTTAAGAAAATCTTGAATTTGATCATCCCAGGTTTGGAACCTGCTTGTCTTAGAAACCTTATCATCCGCTATCTTTGTGTTTCTGCCTTGGTGACCTTTGTTCCAGTCCCCTTACAATTCCAGTGTCTGTCTTGACTTCTACCTGCATTTATCCTTACCCTGTGCTTCCTAATGCATAGTTTTGCATAGCTATCCTAACTTGTTTCCAGTGTGTGTGTGTGTGTGTGTGTGTGTGTGTTACTGGGAACTGGGGATTGAACCCAGAGGCATTCTATCTATGAGCTTTACCCTTAGGCTTTTTTTTTTTTTTTGATTCAGGGTCTCCCTAGGTTGCTAAGAGTCGCACTAATTTGCTGAAGTTGGTCTTAAACCTGGGATCCTCCTGTCTCGGCCTCCCAAGTCCTGGGATTATAGGCATGTACCACCATACCATGTTTCAAGTTCAGTTTTAATGCAAGTCTTCTGTATGTCAGTCCTTCTGCCTTCCTGCTTGTTTATATCTATCTACCTATCTATCATCTACCTACCTACCCATCATCTATTCATCTATTCATCCATCCATACATCCATCTTATGTTGACCATAGAATAGCATAAGTATCCAACCAGATTTGAACTATATCAATTTCCTATGGTTTTACCCAAAGTGTCGCTCTGTGTCCATTACACTCTAAGCTCCATGTGGAAAGGATCCTATCTTACTTATTTATTATTATTTCCTCGGAGCTGATCATAGTATGTGGTGCTTAGAAGGTTTTCTATAAATATTCTTTGAATTAGTATGCTGTCACATGGCAATGATAATCACTACTGTGGAAATAGCATCTGCTGGTTGTTTTACTTATCCCATCATTATTTTAGTACAACCAAATCTGTGACTAAAGTAAAATCATGAATGACAATGAGTGATTTATAAATGGAAGAAAGGAAATATGGAAAAGGAGGAGAATGGAAAAGAGGAACTCAAGAAAGAAGGGAGGAAAGATGAGAAAGGAAAATGAAAGAAGAGATAAGAACGAGGAGGGAAGGGAGAAAGGGAGAAAAGGGGAAAGAAAAAGCAAGCATATAGAATCTTTATTTCCCATTTTTTTCTTGAACACTTTCAGATCCATAGGTTAGGAAATGAGAGTTTCACTACCCGTTAGCCAGTCTTCTTGTATCAGCACATTTTTGACATATTTGGTTTTTTTATTCCAATTTTCTTTGTCCTGGTTTTGATTACCAAGCTTTATATATACTGATCATAACTTACTTCTTTACCAAGTGATTCTCATTTGTAACTCTTTCAATCAAATTCATTCAAACTCAAATTCTATAGTTTATTTCTATTTTATCACTTGAATTGTTTTGATTTCTTCCTTTACTCATTTCTCTTGAATTTTTTATATAGTCACAAAGTTTTTATTGCAAGAGCAATTTCTCATCTGCTAATTTTGAAGATTGTGCTCATATTTAATTTATTGATATGTGAATTTATATAAATCTTAATAACTCATTCACGAACTTCTCAAGATAACTACCAATTAAGCAAATAAACTAGTTTGTTCTTTATATCAAGAAAACAGTTTCAAGCTGGGCGTGGTGGCACACTCCTGTAATCCTAGTACTCAGGAGGCTGAGACAGGAGGATCACAGGTTCACAGCCAGCCTTGGCAACTTAGTGAGGCCCTCCACAACTGAGTGAGACCCTGTTTCAAAATAAATAAAATGGGACTGGGGGTGTATCTCAGAGGGAAAATGTTCCTGGGTTCAATACACAGTACCACAAAAAGAAAGAAAGAAGAAAGAAAGGAAGGAAGGAAGGAAGGAAGGAAGGAAGGAAGGAAACAGTGTCAAATACAAATGATGATATCATAAGCAAGTCAAAAATTACACATTGATGTTTTGCAGGACCAAGATAAAAAAAAATCAAGAGAGGATAAGTAATTGCATGATTACTGTCAGAAAGTATAGTAATTCTTATGGAGAAAATGGTTACAGTCAATTATTTAAAATAAAATAAATAGAAAAATATCTCATTTCAGATGATGCTGAAAAAAGTAATTTACTATGAGGACCGTAATTAATGCATAATTAATGCTAGTCTATTTGTGACATTGTTGAAGACTCTGTGTTCATTAGTGGTTTTTTGTTTTGTTTTGTTTTGTTTTGCATCTGAACATATGGGAGAAACAACTGACCCCAAATTGGAGTTCATTAAATTTTTAAAGTGACCATTGAAGCTGACGCAACCAAAGAGAGAAAAATCACAGTGCTAGTGCTTGGTGAATGGTCTTACCATCTAGATCATTCTCTGGGGTCTCCGCTGTATACCAGTTGGAAGGTGGTCCAGTGCCATTGACAGTCATGGCTGACACTTGGAAACTGTACTGACTTCCTTTCTCCAGTCCTATGAAACAATTTTCCACAAGATAAAAAAAGAAAAGTTACTGAACAACAAGTATTTCTAACTGGGTTTCAAAAGTTTCAGCAAAATTTAAGCAACAGTTGACATGCTTTACATTGTTTATGATTATTGTAATTATTGTTATTTTGACTAAAAAGAGCAGAGATATCACAGCAAGAAATCAAATTATTTTTCACATATTCTCATGTATTTTTTCCAGTTTATAAAAATGTATCATAAAAATATCCTCAGGGCAGATACAGAATATAAAATATGAATGATGAAGAAATAATCAAAAATAGCAAGAACCATTTTTCTTCACTGTTCAGAAAAGCCCTGCCTATAAATCAAGAACAGTCAATCTAAAAATTTATGTCTCCATCATTCATTCAAGGTCAGTGATTATATTTTGTTGGGCCAAGAAAGAAGAATCCATAGGCACTGCACTTTAGTACAAAATACCAGGGCTGGCACCTCTTGAAACTAACTTTTGAGCATACTTAGTTTTGCATCAGCTTCCATATCAGGATGAAGTCAATCTCCGTGATAATTTGGAGATATCATATTGCACAGTGATGACATTAGAGCTTATTTTAGAGAGTACAGCTATAATAGATAGAACCCCTGGATCATTAGTCTGGTATGTATAAATTTTTAATGTAAATAACTTCCCTCTTACCTAAATTTCAAAGTAGCTCACTAACATGACAAATGATATTTGTTGGTCTGCATTGAATGCATCCTCCAAAATTCCTCATGTTGAAATTTAATTGTCATTGTAAAAGTATTAAGGGGACCTGTAAGAGGAGATTAGGCCCTGATGGCCTGCCCTCATGTATGGGAGTAGGTGAGTAATTGCAGGAGTGTGTTCCTGATAAAAAAGATAAGTTTAGCCCAATTTCCTTCTCTCTGTCTAAGACACTTTCCTGTACTCCCACTTTCAACCTAAAATGACCATGGCCAGACACTGGCACCATTCTCTTAGGCTTGCAAGCCTCCAGAACCAAGAGACACATAATACTATTGTTTTTAAACTATACAGCCTGTGGCATTTTGTTATAGCAACAGAACATGGACTAAGAAACGTGTGAACCACAAGACATTTTTGAGACTTTGAGAATTTAGCTTAAATTGCCAAATCCTTAATATCAAGGAGCTGAACGATCCTGGTAAAAATAAAAATGTAGTCTTTTTTTTCTATTTCTCATCTAATAATATAAAATAGGCACAAATGTTTGTCATAAAAATACATAAATGAAATAAATTATTTGGGAAATGCACATACCAAGTTACATATTTGTAGATCTTTGCATAGGAATATAATACTTGGTGCTAAAGAAAATTTTAACTTACTATAGTGGGAGACAATGTTTTCAGTGATGGCTAGAAAGAACTTGTTAATGTCAAGGTACAGTTGCCTCCAATAAATAGTCCTATTAGAGAAGACCATTCTCATACAAAAGTATGTCTACAACACAATGCTGTGCTCTAAAGAAGCTTCTAATTTTATAAAATAGACCAGAAGCTCCATGTACTGAGAATGTTATTGGTTATTATTTGTGTTTTAATTGTATTTACATAGAGCCTTACAAGAGTGTCTGGCACATGAAAAAGACACACACAAAACTACCTTTGAAAATCCACCCAAACTGATCAGGTACAGCAGTACTTAACACAAAGGAAATATCAGGTCAAAACACAATATTCAACATCAACAAGGTGGCAAAGAGAAGCTTTTGAACATAAAGCCTTTGTCGTCCCTCTAGTCGGCTTGAGCTCACTTCAGTCTGTTAACATGGTACTGATCTGGTATTTGTTAACCTTTTTACCCTTTCATAGGGTAAAAATATATAATCACCATTGTTGATTATATAGTTCTTTTGGGAAATTAAAAAATTAATGGAGAGAACTCTGGGAAAAATGCTTACCTAATTATTGCAGCATGTAACTTTAATAGTGGTCTTGTCTAAAATAGTTTAAATTCATCCAGAATATACTCTTTAATGTTAGGTAGAAATTTAACTTCATTTTCATTACAAATGGATAGACAATGACATCAGTACAACTGAGTTGAAATGCCATCTGTGATGGTCAATTTTATGCATCAACTTGGCTGGGCTACCATGCCCAGTTGTTCAATCAAATATGAATCCAGGTGTTGCAGGAGTTCATATTCAATTGATTTTAAGTTAGTGATGTTGTTCTAGACAATCTGGTGGGCTAGATGCAATCAGGGGAAAGTCCTTAAGAGCTGACCTGAGGCTTCTCTGAAGCAGAAATTCTATGGGTGGACGTTAGTGTAAGCTTGAGAGATCCAGCCCTCCTTTCCTGATGGTTCACCTGTGAACTTAGGAATTACCTTGGAATCCAGCACAATTGCTTAACACTATTCTTTGCAATAAACCTGTTAGTAAGTATCTCTTACTGACACATCCTCTCCCTTAATACTGACTGATAAACCTCAAGTGCAATATTTTGATACATGAATGGAAATATTTTGAATGTCACAATTGCTTCCTTCATTCACTTGACATTAAATCAAATGATTATTTGTATATAGAATCTATCATTTTTAATACAAATTAGTTAAATATCTCATTATAAAGTTGATTTAAAATTTCTCCTGATAATTTTGATGAATTTTGATTTATATAATGTGAGTACAGGATCTGTCAGTCATTAATTTACTTTTGGGTAAAAAAAGCCTTTTAATAATTTGAAGTTAAAAACAGAAAGTGGTTTAGAGATCATCTATTATTTATAAGCTTTTTCCCAATGGGGTCTCACCTGGACAGCCCAAGCTGTTTGTTAGAATATCCAGTCTGACCATATACAGTAGGGGAGCTTCTCATATCACCTCTATTACATAAGCCAAGAAGTTTTAGCATCCAGTGTTTAGTAGCCTAGGTCATTCTAAAGTTCCTGCTACTTTTTTTTTTTTTTGTGGTACTGGGGATTGAACACAGGGGCGTTCTACCTCTGCGCTACACCCCCGGCCCTATTTTTTATACTTTATTTTGAAACCGGGTCTCACAAAGTTGCAGAGGGCCTCACTAAGGAGAGAGAGAGAGAGAGAGAGAGAGAGAGAGAGAGATAGGGAGAGAGAGCAAGAGAGCTGAGGCTGGCCGCAAACCTGGATCCTCCGGTCTCCACCTCCCAAAGTTCTGGGATTACAAGTGTGCGCCACCACGCCAGGCTCCATCCTGCTACATTTCTCTGAAGTATTATATTTTATCTTTTGAAAAACTTTGATTTTTGAATTTTATTCTTGAATATAACTGAGCTGTAGAATCTCACTATATATACCTAGAAATACGAGGTTAAATATAAAGTACCTAATATGTATATAGAATGCCACTGTTAAAGGTAATCTTAAGTTATGTGTAGTAGAATGACTTATCTAATGCTGGAAATCTAACAAAGTGACCCTGTAAATAAAGCAGGAATCCCTTTAGAACAAGGGGCTCACCAATGGAGGGAATCCATTTGCAACAGTTTGCTTGTTCGAAAAGTTCTTCCTTAAATAGCACTGAGTCTGCTTTGCCATAGTATACATACAGATAAATCCTAGTTTTACCCAGGGGTAAAAAAAAAATTCCTTTGTTAGAATATGCTTTCCCAAGTCTTTGGATTCTAAATTCAGTGATCTCTATATCAGTCATTTCTCAGCAGAATTAAGCCCGTGACCCTTTTTGTTATTTAGTTAAATATAGGATACGTGATAAGCAGAGGCAATAGTTTTGGTTTTTCAGAGAGGCAGTCCAGACATTAAATTAATAAGTACCCCCCCCCTTGGTACTTGGGAGCAAACCCAGGGCCTAACATATGCTAGGCAAGTGCTGTACCACTTGCTACATCCCCAGCCCTTTGGATGTTACCTTCAAAATACCAGGTTGCAATCAATGTTCCTGTTTCGATACTGTGAGGGTTACTTGCCTGAGCAAGTGTTAGTTGTATTCGAAGCTCTTATAAATTCAATTTCCCATTTAAGTGATTAGCTAATAATACATGTTCTTCTGAGGATCGGCTGACAAAATGCTTATTAAAACAGTTCAAATAATGCAATGTACATGTATGAAATCATCAATGCCAATCTCAATAACATGTACAGGGAAGGGGGGAAGGAGGTGGGATGTGGAGGGAAAAACATCAAGTGCTGTGAGCATGTATGTTCCTATCATTCTAACCTCATTATGATGTATAATTACAATGCATCAGTAAAAGTATGTTTTAAAAATAATTTACAGGAAAACCAAGATGGCGGGATAGTGAGAGGCAGCGTGTTGCTGGTGCTCCAAGAGTCAGAGCTCTCCTGGCGGGAAGACTACATCTTGAAAAGAAAAGTAGGGCAACCAAAACTCAACAAAACAATGAGAACCAAAGTGCAGCGGAATGCGAGGCAGTGGAAAGAGCGGAGGGCGGCAGGGAGCTCAAAGCATTTCACCTGGTAAGCGGACAGCAGAGACAAAGGCGCCATCTTGGCTGAGCCACGCCAGCACCGCGGCCGCCGGAATCTTCCAGCAAAGAAACAGCTGATTCTTGTGAAAGCAGCGATTATAGTCCACCATCGAAAGCAGTCGATATCGGACCATGATGAAGCCCAAGTTGAACCAGATCCACACCTACAACGGTGACGACTGCAAAGGGTGGGACGCGAGCCTCAGCCCCCGCAAAGAAAGCGACGCGGAGAGACATAGATGAGGTGGCCAGGTACAGGAGCACCCCAACACCGAGAAAACGAGTAGGTGAAACACGGCCCCCTGGAGTAGCCTAGCACTGGCGCAGAATACCCCAGCACTGAAGACATGGACGGACATGGCATGGACCCCCAGAACCGCCCAACAAGAACACGGGTGAGTGAGATAAAGGGAGGCAGCGTGTTGCCGGCACTCTGAAACTCGGAAATTGGCCGGCGGGAAGACTGCTTCTTAACAAGAAAAGTGGGGCAGACAAAACTCAACAAAACAAAGAGAGCCGGAGAGCAGCAGAGTGCGAGGCAGTGGACAGAGCAGGGGGTTAAACAGAACTCCACGAATTTCACCTGCTAACTGGAGAGCAGAGGTGAAGGCGCCATCTATGCAGTGCCACTCCTACACCACGACTCCCGGAGACCAACAGCAAAGAGACAGCAGATCCTGGTGAAACCAGCGACTATAGACCACCATTGAAACCAATCAACTCCGGAACATGATGAAGCTCAAGCCAATCCAGACCTGCACCTACAACGACGATGGTTTCAAGGGGTGGGCCATGAGCCTCTGCTCCAATGAGTGTGATGAGGAGAGACAAAGAACAGGTGGCCATACACAGGAGCAGCCCAACTCTGAGAACACGAGCCGGTGAGCCATGGCCCCCCATAAGCAGCCCAACACCGTCCTGGAACACCCCAGAACTGAGGCCATAGTTAGATGAAACATGGGCCCCTCCCCAGCGGCCCAGCACAGAGAACACAGGTGGGTCATCCCACGGCCCCGCCCCCAGAGATCCCCACAGTGGGGACGAGAGGTGGATGAACCCTCGGCCCCACCCCCAGAGAACCTCTCCCCCTGGCGCTGGGGACCTGGGGCGGGCGAGCCCTTATTCCTGCCCCCATAGACCCCTCAGCCCTGGTGCTGGGGATGTGGGGCAGGTGAGCCCTTGACCCTGCCCTTGGAGAACCCCTACCCCTGGCACTGGGGATGCAGGGCACGTGAGCTCTTGGCCCCGCCCCTGAAGAACCCCTCACCCTGGCACTGGGAACACTGGGCGGGCGAGCTTCCGGCCCCACCCTGGAGCACTCCAGTGCTGAGGTCACAGGAAGATGAGCCATGACCCCGCACAGGAGGGACTCCAGACAAAGAGAGAAAACTTCAGATGAGTGAAGAAGGTGAACTAACTGGGGGAGATGGGAGGGAAGGAGAGGGAAACAAACTGGTACACAGGATGGACTTACACAAAGATATCAAAGTCAACTACTATGCTGAAAATGGGAAGGAGGGAGGGGGGAGGCAGGGAGGTAGGAATTGGGGAGAGCTAAATGACCGATGAGTGCATGTATGTGTCAACCACCATGAAATCCTTCAAGATGTATTATTGCGATGCACTAATACAATAAAATAAAATAAAAAATTTACAAAACTGAGTATTTAATAGATATAAAGATAACTAACATTTGCACAGTGATTTATGGGTTATTTTCTCATTTGATTTTCAAATATACTGATTTGGGAACAGATACGTTATTCCCATTTTAGAGATAAGGATCATAAGGCTCAGAGAAATTAAGCAAGGATCCTGCTGTTTTAACTAGAAGCCTGGACTGTCTTTGGATGAAGAATCTGGGCTCTGCCCTAGCTCCTGCTGGATTTTAGAGACTCTGCTGGTCTCCTTAAAGGCCCAGTGGTCTAGGTTGGAACCCAGGAGTGGCAACAGCAAAACATGTAAAGTACTAAGCACATATGCAAGGGAGTTATGTTTATAATGATTACATCCAGAACTGAATTATAGGTAGGCAGATAGGATAGAATTGTTGATTCGGTTATGTTGACAGTGAATTAAGAGAGCAATAACACCAAAATTTCCATTTAAAAAAGAATTAAATTAGAAAAACTGCTACCCTGTTAGAAAGAATATCTTCAAGAGTTAGACCAACAATCACAATGATTGAGTAATTTTGGTGAGGCTCAACTCTGACATCTAATATAAACATATCTTTCAATCTCCCTCTCTCCCTTCCTTCCTTCCTTCCTTCCTTCCTTCCTTTGATGGAGGTGCAGTAAAGGGAAGATTGTTTAGAGTTAAAGGCTTTTCCTGCGTGTGTACACTCATAAAATCACATGTAGATGCCTTTGGTTAGTAATACATTACCTAAGGTTTAAGAGTACAAGCTTTCAAATAAGGAAGAACTAGCTTTGAATTTTTGTTTCACTATTTCTTAACTGTGTGATCTTGAAAAATGTGCTAGCTCACCCCATTTGTTTCTGTTTTCTCATAAAAATTGGAATATTTAAATAAAAATGTTATAAAGATTAAATTGAAAACATCTATAAAACTCTTAGCATAGTGACTGGTATCAAAGTTTAGTAAACAATGATATTATTGTTATTGTTGTAAATGTTAAATGTATTATTTTAATATCAGGGGTATTTTACAGAGTAATATTATATAATATGTCACTTAAAGTGAACTAAAGAGGACAACATGATCTAGTCCAAGGAACACATAGCTAGGAGTCAGAACATCTGCAATCCAGTTGAGAATATCTTCTAACTAGTGCTGGATCTTATAGCTCTCCAGAGCTCAGTGACCTCTTCTGTAAAGCAGGGGGTTTGAGTGAGATGAATTGTGTGGTTCTTGCCATGTTAAAGTTAAATCTTGGTGTGTGTGTGTGTGTGTGTGTGTGTGTGTGTGTGTGTGTGTGTATGTGCATGTATGTGTGTATGTGGTGATTCCTAGATGCTTCTCATCACAACTTTATGCTAAAGGAATGTATGGTGTAGCCAACGATACTTTTCTCAGTTGTAATAATTTCTATTGTTGAAAATAGATTATCTTTTGCCCATTTTTAACCCTAATACTAAGTGCCTTCATGTTCTCTAAGTCTCCTATTCCAATTTCTTAGGCCTTATGGTAAAAGATAGTATATTCTTCAAACAATAGAATTTCCCTAATGGAATGTGAACCTTGATATAAGATTGCTATGCTACTGTTTCAGTTTTTAGTCCATATAGTACCAGTGCACGTTTATCATGCTTAGTCCATATAGTACCAGTGCATGTTTATCATGCTTAGTCCATATAGTACCAGTGCATGTTTATCATGCTTAGTCCATATAGTACCAGTGCA
>PVJS01047777.1:0-15323 GCA_004027185.1 Glis glis
CCCCCCTCTCTCTCTCTCTCTCTCTTCTTCTTGCAGTGCTGGGGATCAGCTCTTGTTTATGCTAAGCGAGCACATTTTCTTTTTGTTTTCCTTCCTTTTTTTGTGGTACTGGGGATTGAACACAGGTGTGTTCTACCTCTGAGTTACATCCCCATCCCCCCTTTTTATCTTGAAACAGGTTCTCAATAAATTGTTGAAGGACTTGCTAAATTCCTGGGGTTGGCCTCAAACCTGCAATCCACCTTTCTCGGCCTCCCAATAACTGGAGTTACAGGTGTGTGTGTGTGTGTGTGTGTGTGTGTGTGTGTGTGTGTGAGACCATGCTCCTCCCTCCCTTTTTTTCTATTTCCTTCCCTTCCCCTCTCCTCCCCTCTCCACCCCTTCCTCTCCCTCCCTCCCTTCTCTCTCTCTTTCTTTTTGTATGTGTGGTATCGAGGATTGAACACAGGGGCATTCTACCTTTGAACTATTCCCCATCCGTTTTATTTTTTTAAATCTTGAAACAGAGTCTCACTAAATTTCTGAGGGCCTTGCTAAATTGCTGAGGCTGGCCTGGAACCTATGATCCTACTGTCTGGGCCTCCCAAGTAACTGGGATTGCAGGCATGCGCCACCATGCCCAGCTCTGCAGTGTTTTCCATTTAACTCCAATTAGAATGGCAGTCATCAGCAATCCAAAAAATGATAAATGCTGGCAAGGATGTGGAGAAATAGGAACTCTTACACACAGTTGGTGGGACTGTAAATTAGTTCAACTATGGAGATCAGTATGGGGGTTCCTCAAGGACTAGGAATGGAACCACCATATGACCCAGCTATACCACTCCTTGGTATCTTAAGAATGAAAGTGAGAGTTCTATGGTGATACTTGCATACCCATGTTTATAGCAGCATAATTCACAATAGCCAAGTTATGGAACCAAACAAGGTGTTTGTCAGAAGACAAATGGATAAAGAAAATCTATATACACACAATGGAGAGAACAATATTACTTCATTTGTAGCAATAGGGATGGAACTGGAGAACATTATGCTAAGTGAGATCATCCAATCTCAGAAAGTTGTATCTTTTTTCTCTCATAGGCAGAAGCTAAAAAGAAATTAGGAAACAAAAGGACTTCAGATAAATGAAGAGATAGAGATAAATAGAATAATGGAAAAGAACTGGGGGAGAGAGGTGGGGGAGGAGGAAAGGTGTATTGAAGAAGGAAACAGTTCAAATAATGTTGTATCCATATATGAAGGTATCATTACCAATCTCACAAACAGGTATGGGAAGTGAGAGGAAAGTGGGGGATGTAAACAGAAACACACTAAGTGCTGTGTGCATGTATGATTGTATCACTTTGAATCCCACTATAATGTGTAATTGCAATGCAATGATAATAGTAAAAATAAGTCAATATATAAGATGGATTCCTTCTGAGATTTTTGTTAAGTAAGAATTGTGGATGACTTTTAAAAAATGGAATCATGTATAAATTTTTATAAATCAATTTTGAGAGAACTGCCATCTTTCTTGAGTTTTTCAATCCATAAACTACGTATTCTTTTCCATTTGCTTTCATAAAATGTCGTTAATCAGGATTGTATAGTTTTCAGCATTTAGATCTTATATATATTTTGTTAGATTTGTACTTAAGTATTTCATTTTACTTGTATCTATTGTAAATAGTACTGCATTAATAAATTTAGTTTACAATGTTCGTTGATAATATATACACATGCAATTGATTTTTGTGCATTTTCCTTATGTACTCTGACATTGATAAATTGGCTTGTTAGCCCTAGTCTAGTCTCTCATGCCATCTGAAAATAAAAGCAAGTAAATCTCTTGTCCTTTCTGTATGCCTTTTCTTGCCTTATTTCATAGGCTTGAACTTTTAGGATTATGTACGTTGGCAGTTGTAGAAAAAATTGTCTTACTTCTAATCTTAAGGAAAAGGCATTCATTTTTCACCAGTACCATTCAGTATTCACCATTAAGGATGATGCTGCTATATGTATTTTTATTTATTTTTATTCTTTTGTGGTACTGGTGATTGAACCCAGGGGCATTCTACCTCTGACCTACATCATCAGCCCAATTTTACTTTTTATTTTGGAATAGGGTCTTACTAGGTTGCTAAGAGTCTCGCTAATATGCTGAGGCTGGTCTCAAACCCGGGATCACCCTGCCTCAGCCTCCTTGTAGGTATTTTTTAAACACTTTTATTGGTGCATTGTAATTATACATCACAATGAGGTATAGAGTGATAGGAATATATATGCACACAACACTTGGTATATTTCCCTCCAGATCACCCCACTCCCTCCCCTTCCCAGTACATGTTATTGAGATTGGTATTTGATAGTTTTATATATGTACATAGCATTATTTAAACTGTTACTGTCATTACACCTCCATCTCCTCCTCCCTTCCCTAAACCCCCTCCGTAATGCCATTGGAGTCTCTACTCCTTTATCTGAGGTCTCTTTTGTTACCCAATTTCTCTCTAGCTTCCACATATGAGAGAAAACATACAACTATTCACTGTCTAAGACTGGCTATTCTCACTTAGCATAATATTCTCTAGTTACATCCATTTTCCTGAAAATGACAAAATTTTATCATTCTTTTTAGCTGAGTAAGATTCCACTGTGTGTATATACCACAATTTTGAATTTCATTCATCTGTTGATGAACACTTAAGCTGGTTCCATAATTTGGTTATTGTCAATTATGCTGCTATAAACAGGGATTATAGCTGTAGGTATATTGTAGGTGTTCTTTATCAGATTGAGGGAATTCCATTTCATTTCAAGTTATTGACAATTCCTATCTTGAATGGTACTGAATTTGCCCAGGCTGACCTCAAGCCTGTGATCCTCCTGTCTCAGCCTCCCAAGTACTGGGATTACAAGTATGCACCACCATGCCAGGTTTACATTGATTTTTTTTCTTTTTCTTTTTCTTTCTTTATATTTAATTTGAAACAGGGTCTCACTAAGTTTCAGAGGGCCTCACTAAGTAGCTGAGGCTGGCCGCAAACATGCAATCCTCCTGTCTCAGCCTCCCAAGTACTGGAATTACAGGCATGCACCACCACGCCTGGTTTACTTTTTTATTTTTTGGTAATCGAGATTGAACTGAGGGGCATTATACCCCCGAGCTATAACCCCTAGCCCTTTTTTATTTTTCATTTTGAAATAGGGTCTCGTTAAGTTGCTAAGGGTCTCCACTGAGTTACTTAGGGTCTGGGTAAGTTGCTAAGGATGACTTCGAACCTGGGATCCTCCTGTCTCAGCCTCCCAAGGATTAGAGGCATGCACTACCACGCCCGGCTTACATTAATTTTTTGATATTGAACTAGTCTTATAATTCTGGAACAAATTATACTTTTTCTTTGTTTACTTTTTATTACATATTAATGGATTTAATTTTCTAATAGTTTGCTGAACATTTTTTTATTTAAAAACCAATAAATTTTTATTTAAGGAATTTTACATGTTTGAATTCCTTCAGTCCATCAAGATCACCTTTGTTCCTTCTAAAGCTGATGTTCTAAATCTTCAGATCTTCAAGATAGTCCTTTTTGAAAAAACTGAGGCTTAACCCAGTTGTCTCATCAGCCCCATAATTATTTCATTTGGGCTTCTTTTATTCCCAGTCTCGAAATTCCATCTGATGTCTTTTGGATCTAGTTTCAAGGAATCGACTTTAGGATCACTTTTTTAGGGTAGATGATCTGCCTGGTCCTCAATTGCTGACCCTAGTATGAATGTGTTCATATCATATCCATTCCTATCACGCTCAGCAATAGTGCAGATCTATGGGATATATCAATACATTTAAACACGATCCAAAGACCTATCTTCAACTCCATATCATTTTCTTAAGGTAGAAACCTTTAAAAAGCCATCTTGTCACAACATAAAAATTGGAATACTGAATCAATCCAACTGAGATTTCTCTCATGATCTATGCTTTTCAATTATCAGCTCTTTTAGCCTTGCAAACAACCTTGATGGTTATCAATGCCCCATCACTTTAAACTATGTTAGGTATCGTAATATTCCTTCTTGTATGTATCAAAACTCATACTGAATAATGAGTTCTGGGTTGCAAAAGAGGATTTAATCTTGCACCTGTCTACAAGTCTTTGTTCACAAGTTAAAACAAAAACATACAAAAGTGCTACATTTTTTTTCAGATGGAGTCTTGCAATGTTGCTCTGGCTGGCCTTTGAACTCTTGCCTCAGCCTCCTAGGCAGCTAGGACTACAGGTGTGCACTGCTGTGCCCAGATTATTGAATTTTTTTGTATCTATGTTTACGAATGATATTTGTCTCTAGTTTTATTTTTCTTAGAACTATCTCAAAAACTAAAGTACTGACTGTTCTTGTACCATTGTGTGGAAGAGATTATATAAAATTGGCAATATTTCTTATTTAAATATTTGATAGAATTTGTCAATGAAAATTCTTTCAAAGGAATTTACAACTCATTTTTAATAGTTATAGGACCATTCAGATTATCTAATTGATCATGGGTGAATTTCGTTATCGACTTTTGAGAAATTTGCTTATTTCATTCATGTTGGTCAATGTGTATATAGAGTTCTTAAAATTATTAACTTAATTATATATATTTATTTATTTACTTATTTATTACTGGAGATAGAATCCAGGGGTATTTTACCTCTGAGCTACACTCTCAGCCTTTTTTATTTTTATTTTGAAATGTGATCTCACTAAGTTGCTGAGGCTGTGCTTGAACCTGCAATCCTGTCTCAGCCTCCCAGGTACTGGGATTATAGGCATGTGCCACCACACCTGGCTTACCTTAATATTTCTTAATATTTTTAGGGTCCATAGTGGTATCTCCTTGCTCATTCTTGGGCATGGTAATTTGTATCTCTCTCTCTCTCTCTCTCTCTCTCTCTCTCTCTCTCTCCCTTTTCTTTGTCAGTATTACTAGAAGTTGATCATTTTTATTGGTATTTTCAAAGCAGCACCCTTGAGTTTTATTTATTTTCTCTATTTTCTTTGTGGTACTGGGGATTGAACTCAGGGGTGTTCTACCTCTGACCTACATCCCTAGTGCTATTTTATTTTGAAATGGGGTCTCACTAAGTTGCAGAGGGCCTCATTAAATTGCTGAGGCTGGCCTCCATCCTGAGATCCCCCTATCTCAGCCTCCCAAAGTATTGGGATTACAAGCCTGCACCACCATGCCTGGCTATGTTCTCTATTTTCAAGATAATTACTTCTGGTTACATTGGTTTGTTTTTCCTCTCCTTTGTCTAGTTTATTACACTATGAGTTTAGATTATTGAGTGAGATAATTACTTGTTTCTAACATAAGCATTTAGAGGCACAACTTTTTTTATGTGAACTTAGCTGTTTGGTAATTAGAAATAAAGGTTTTTATCAATTTCTATAAGTGGTATTTTTGTATAGATGCAAGTTTTCACTCATTTGGATATATACCTAGAAGCACGATTTTTGGATCACATGGTGAAAGTATGTTTAGACTTGCAAAATACTGCCAAACTGTTTACCAAAGCAGCTGTGCCATTTTGCATATCCACCATTAAGAAATGAGAGTTCTCATTGCTCCACATTCTTGCAAGGATTTAGTGTTGTCAGTGTTTTGGATTTTAGCCATTCTATACGTGGGTAGTGGTAATTCATCATTTTAGTTTGCTATTCTCTAATGCCATATGATGTTGAACATCTTTCACCTGCTTATTTCTCATATCTTTATCTTTTTTGGGAACATAATTGTTTAGATATTTCATCCATTTTAAAATTAGGTTGATTCTTACTTATTATTGCTTTTAAAGAGGCCTTTCCATATTTTGGGTATAACTTCTTTTTCAAGTATGCAATTATTTTCTCCAAGTCTATGTCCTGTCTTCTCATTCTCTTAAATTCTATGTACTTTAAAATTTCCTTTGAGCCTGCGTGGTGGTGCACGCTTGTAATCCCAGTACTTGGGAGGCTGAGACAGGAGGATCTGGTTTCAGGGCCAGCCTCAGCTACTTAGTGAGGCCCTCCGCAACTTAGTGAGACCCTGTTTCAAAATAAAGAATAAAAAATTAGGGCTGGGGGTGTAGCTCAGAGGTAGAACGCCCCTGGGTTCAACCCCAGTACTGCAAAAAAGAAATTTTCCCTTTGAGACTTTTTCTTTGAGTGATAATTTGTAGAGTGTGCTTTAATTTCCAAGTGTTAGAGCTTTTCCTAATGTCTTTATGTTACTAATTTCTAGTTTAATCCTATTATGACCAAAGAACATACTTTATATGACCTCAATTATTTTTAATTTGTCAAGGTTTGTGTTATGACTCAGAATTTTCTATATACTGGATAATGTTCTGTGGGCATTTAAAAATGTGTATTCTGCTGTTGTTGGGTTAATTATAGTCTATTGGTAGGATTGGCTGTTGAGATCACATAAATCTTTGCTTATTTTCCATCTATTAAATCTATCAGTTGCTGAGAGGGAGCAGCTGAAGTCTCCTACAGTAATTATGGATCTCTATTTCTTATTTCAGCCGTATCATTTTTGTCTCGTCTATTTTATGGTCTAGTTGTTTTTGGTGTGTACACGTTTAAGATCACTGTGTCTTCCTGGTGAATTAATCCTTGAATCATTATATAATGTTTTTTGTTTCTAGTGATTTTGTCTGCTCTGAAGTCTACTTTATTTGAAATTAATGTAACTACTCTTTTATTTTTTTCATAAGGTGTTAGTCCATTTTTCATTACTATAACAATATACCTAAAGCTGTGTAACTTAATAAAGAAAAGAGATTTACTTTGGCTCATGGTTCTAGAGATCCAAGACTGAGGGGTTACATCAGATGATGGCCCTCTTACTGGTAGAGTCCCAAGGTGGCACAGGGCATCACATAGCAACAGAAAGGGGGTGCATGCATCTGTGTCTCTTCTAGTCTATCTCTCTTCTTATAAAGTAACCAGTATTCAAGCATGGGTGCTCTACCCTGATGACTTTAATCTTAATCACCTCCCCAAAGCCCCACCTCTAAACACCACAATTGGATTAAATTTCCACCTGCTACTACATTACATTGGTAATTACATTCTAACACATGAACCCTTAAAGGAGACATTTGAGCCATATCCAAACCATAGGGAATGATATATTTGTTTTCATAATTTTCTGTTCACCGACATTATACCATTGTATTTGAAATGAATTTCTTATGAATAACATTGTTTGGTGATGTTTCTAAATTTACTTTACCAATCTGTTTTTGTTCTCTTTTTTCCCCCACAGTGCAGGGGGTCAAACTCAAGGCCTTGCACATGCTAGGGCAAGCATTCTACCACTGAGCTATATCTCCAGCCCCTAATATGTCTTTTAATTAGAGTTTTTAGACTATTTACATTTAAGATAATAATTGATATGTTAAGGTTTATTTATTTATTTATTTTTGGGGGGTACTGGGGATTGAACCCAGGGGCATTCTACCTCCGAGCTACACCCCCAGCCCTATTTTTTATTCTTTATTTTGAAACAGGGTCTCACTATGTTGTGGAGGGCCTCACTAAGTTGTTGAGGCTGGCTGCGAACCTGAGATTCTCGTCTCAGCCTCCCAAGTACTGGGATTACCAGGGTGCACCACCATGCTTGGCTTATGTTAAGGTTTAAATCTGTGATATTATTTGTTTTCTGTTTGTTTCCTTTGTTTCTCATCACTCTGTTTCTCTTTATCTTTTCTTGGGGGGAGTATTGGGGATTGAACCCAGGGGCATTCTACCTCTGATCTACACCCCTAGCCCTTTTTCATTTTTTATTTTGAAGTAGAGTATTGTTAAGTTGCTGAGGCTAGCCTCGAACCTGTGATCCTCCTGTCTCAGCCTCCCAAGTACTGGGATTACGGGAGTGTGCCATCATGCCCTGCCTGTTTCTCTTTTTATAACCCCCGGTTGTATAAATGAACATTTTGTAGGATTCCATTTTTATTTTTAAAGTCTTTTTGAGAGTGTCAGATTAAATAATTTTTGTAATAATGTTTGTAGATATTAATACATACATAACTTAGTACAGTCTACCAGTGTCGACATTTCACTATTTTGAATGAAGTGTGAACACTTTACTTTCACTTATTTTCCTTTGGCCTCCCACTGAATGTTTGCTGGAGGAGCTGTACTCATGGGATTAGGTGGCTCCCCTGAGAACATCCCCCCCCCCGCCTGGTATGAATGGAACTCCTTAGGACTTCTCTCCCTCCCCACTTAGCAGATACTCTAGCATAGATGCCCAAACTTATTGGTTTTTTTGCTTCCTTTTCAGAAAAAAATCACTTAAAGCCCCCATTGGTCACTTCCACTGCCCCCTTACTTTTATTCAATGCCCCCCAATTTCATATAAGGCTGCTATTGACCCCTGGATGTTTCCAGCATCCTGCCCCAGTGGCCATACCAAAGACTTTGGGAATCTATGCATCTAAATGGGACATTATAAGTAGTGGCAGGAGCACCAAATTTAAGAAAGACCTGGGTTTGATCCCTGACTGTGTCATTTCCCATTTGGGTTACCTGTGGAAGTTATATCAGCCCTCTGAACCTCAGAAACTCATTTTCCTATAGGTTTGTTGCATCAGTTGACATTGTACTAATGCATGTGCCTTGATAACTGTCCTCTGCCACCTACCTTACATGCCACAATTGAAAGCTTGGGCCCCAGGCAGAATTACTATGTTCCCCCATTCCACCCCTCCCTGTTCTAGCCTTCTAGCCTTCCAGCCTGCCTGTTTCCTCAGCCTGGCGCTGGTCTTCCAAAGGACACTTCCTTAGAAAAGGCCCTTGCTTACACAATAGATGTCTCCTGGAACTGTTGTGTATCAACAAAATTACTGTAATTTGAATCCTTTCAAATGCATTAGAGGAGAAACCATTTAAAGCAGCTCCCTCTGAGCTTATTGAAATGAAAACATGCTCACCCTTATTTATATGGCTGATAAGGTAATGATCATTCTTCACACTTAGGTAGCATTTTACCTGTTACCAAGAACTCTACTTCATATAATCTCATTACAGCCTCCCAGCAACCCTGAGAGAGTGGTATGAACAGCCCTACTATTGAGATGAGGACAGTGCCAAATTTGGATTGCTGTCTTGTGTTGCTCTTTGCTTCCACTGACTCCTTCTCTGAGGGGGCTGCATCTTTCTTCTTTGCATGTTTCGCCACTGGAGTACCTAGGTACCCTTTCCTTAGTTCTCTGAGGCCCAAGGGTTGCTTTGAATCTTGGGCTACTATCTCACAGCTCCTTTATAAGTATCCTCAAATTTCCTGCCTTTCCATTTTCTGGACCCAGCCAGGTGTTCTTATTTTAGTCTGGAAATGACTCTTCTACCTTTAGTTCCTCCACAATGTCTATTTAATTCGAACACCACAGAAATAGAGCTCAGTTCATGACACATTACAATATTCTCATGACTTTTACCTCCTCCACTTTCCTCAGGATGGAAGTTCATCTTTTGTCTGAGAGTAGAGCCAAGTCCTGGGCTGGGCCCTCAGCAAGATCTCAGAGCAGATGTTTTTGACAGATGTGCTGACCATTGTTCTTTCTTTTGGTCCTTCCCACTATGTATTCATAGCCATCTCTGATAGGCTCCAAAACAGCTGAGTACTGACCAGAAGCCCGGTCTAGGGAGGAATATAGGCATTCATTCTTATAGGCTTTCTGCTAGGCCCTCTTTCTTCTTCCTTAGAACTTAAACAAACTAGTAGACTATGAACTGATTGCGTAAACTTGACTAAGTCTTCTGTTGTTTATAAGGCTCACTTTCCTTATGTATCAAAAAGGAATGACCATCTCTCCATCCAAGATTGAATTAGATGCTTGCATACCTATTGAAATAGGTGTTTGTATATGTGAAGATTCCCAGTACAATGTCTGGAAAGAAATAAGTACTAATTGAATTGGAGTTGACTAGGAGCCAGTCTGACAGTCATTTCACTTGAAATCTATAGAGATACCTCCCTGTATTTGTCCCAATTCCCAGATACTTGGGTTCTTTTCATTATCTACATAACAATGCACAGACATATGTGTACCCACTCACCCATGCAAACATTTATTCTAAGAAATTATTCATGTGTTCCGGGCATGGTGGTGCATGCCCTTAATCCCAGTACGTAGGAACCTGAGATGGGAGGATCTCAGGTTCGAAGCAAACGAGTGATAACTTAGGGATACCCTATTTCAAAATTAAAAAAAAAAACTTAAAAGGGCTGGGGTGTACTTCAGAGGTAGAATGCTCCTGGGTTCAATCCCCAGTACCACAAAGAAAAGAGAAGAAATTACTCATATGTATTGGTGCTCAATAGAAGTTTTTCAAATAAGGTTGAATTCCAGCTCATTGGGGAGAAATTTGGAGTTAGATGCCTTTGGTTCAGTTTTCAACTTTTCCAATTATTGGTAGCATGACCTTGAACAAGATACTCTCTGGGTAATGATTTTCTTATCCTTAAAAGAGGATTTTTTTGTTGTTGAAGGAGGAGCTTTATGAATTCCTTTGCAGAATAGTTTATTGGCTGCTGCTGAGTAGTTGCTCACTGTTACCTGAAAATGTGTTGTGTTGGAGGCCAAAAGTATGATTGTCAATAAATAATTAAGCATCTCAATAAGAGTGGCTAAAAATAATAACATCACTTTCTGAAAATCGTCATATACTTGTTTCTCACCAAAGGTAGGAGAATGACTAACATAACCTCAGGAGAAGTGAAATCGAGCCATCCTGGGAGTCTGAGAAACCAGCTCTACTCCTGAGAATAATGTTGGATAAATCTCATTGTCAGCTTCCCTGTTTCATTGAGATGGGAAAGGAGAAATAGAAGTTTTGGGCATGTGACTTTCTATTATCCCTTTTAGCTTTGATAATCTATAAATCTATGCCCAGACTCATTCTAATCTGAGAATGTGATGATAAAAAGCTCATCAAAAGACAATTCTGGCTGGTGACTGTCCCCCCCCCGCAAAGTGCCCTCACCACCTCCCTGTTTACTCCTCACCCAGATACACAAACTGGCAATGAGACCCAGCAAGATTGGAATGTTTCCTGGGGCTACCCATATACCATTAAATTAGAGTTGTTTCCTGAATTAAAAGATCTTCTCATTAATGAAATCAAAGCTCATAAATCCAAAGAGCTGGGGGGGTCTTAGGACAATGCTGTTTATTTTGAACAACTATTTGCCTTCATAGTGCCTGCCCTCATGTACATAGTTATACAGTTTCTATCAGTGGGGAAGGTGGGAAGTTGAGATCAATTTTACAAAAATCTTCAGAAATATTCATCTGCCATTTAGTGAAATCTCATGTAGGTATGTGTGTATGTATGTACATATGTATTTAGAACAACTTGCTCCCTCAGATATCTTGACCAGGTACTATACATTGTGCTGGAAGCTAGAGGGAAGATGAGTGGAAGTAGAGAGAAAGAAGAGAGGAGAAGAAAACACTACCTTTTACTGGGAATCTATCATGAGTCAGTGTGCCCGTGCTTTACATTCACTAGAGATTTGTAATGTTGAGATTAGAATGACTTCCATTTTACAGATGAAGAAACAGATTTAAAGAAGTGAAGTGGCATGGTAGACAGATTGGATTCCAGATCTGGGTAAGTCCAATGTCATTAAGCTTTCTGCTAAGACCTTAATGTTTCCCAAGAGAAACAGGTGACTTCTTGCTCCTTTTGTTCATTAGACAGCCAATTTCTGCTTCTAGGCTTCTATTAAGTATATGAAAGTCTTTCTTTTCCTCTTATTCAAATGCTGTGTATTTGTCTATTTGTCTTCTCTCTCTCTCTCTCTCTCTCTCTCTCTCTTTCTCCTCTCTCTTCTCTCCTCTCTCCCCTCTCCCCTCCCCCCTCCCCCCTTCCCCCTCCCCCCTCTCTCCTCTCCTCTCTCTCTCTCTCTCTCTCTCTCTCTCTCTCTCTCTGTACTGGGGGTTAAACCCAGGGCATTTTTCCTCTGAGCCATACCCCCATCCCTTTTTATGTTTCATTTTGAAACAGGGTCTCCTAAGTTGCTGAGGGTCTCGATAAATTGCTGAGACTAGCCTGGAACCTGAAATCCTCCTGTCTCAGCCTCCCAAGTACTAGGATTACAGATGTGCACCACTGTGTCCGACTTTGTCTTTCCTCTTTGAGGAACCTTTTCTATCAAACCCAATGAATGCCTAGGATCATTTCCATTTTAATTTCAGGTAACATTAGTTGTCATTATCATATCCTGAGAGAAACCAGATATATACTGCCCAGTGTTTTTTGTTTTGTTTTGTTTTTAAAAGAAGTTAAGCGCATTTTAGTTGGATTAAAAATGTTAGACCTGGTATACCACTTACACTAGGCCTTTTACTTAGCACATGGGAACTCTGAAGGTCAGAGACAGAAGGAGACTAGCTTAAGATCCCACAAAAAGGCCTAAATGAGACCCCGGGCTTGGTGACTCCTTAACCCATACCAGCAATGTGCAGACCAGAGAGGTCTAGTAATGGAACAGCAATGACCAATCTCTCCCAGAGCAGGGGATTAAGGAACACAGACTTCAGGAGAACAGAATACTCATCTCCGAGCTCAAATTGGTCAGCTTTACCTTAGCTAACTTAAAAGTCTAGAATGTGCCCTTATGTTAATTTATATTTGACTTCTAGTAAGACTGGACATTTCTTCATATAGCAACACCGTTCGTATAGGTAAAGCCTGAAAATCCTAATGTCTCTCTTATATACTACATCTAGTCCATCATCAAATTTAATAAAATCCTGTTAAATTTCAGCTGTTTCAACAAAATGTATCCTGAGCCATAGCACTTTGTTCCACTTGCCCTGCTATCACCAGAAACTAAATCATCATTATCTCTCACCTGGACTACAGCAATAGCCCTATAACTAGTCTCAATTCTTCCACTGCTCCTATCTGAAATCTATTCTCCACATAGTTCCTAGAGTTTTCTTTTAATTACATAGATAATAGTTGGGCCTAGTGGTATATACCTGTAATCCCAATACTGGGAGACAGAAGGATTGCAGGTTCGAGACCAGCCTCAGCAACTTAGCGAGACCTTGTTTCAGAATAAATAAATATATAAATAGGGCTGAGGATGTAACTTAGCTATACAATGCCCCTGGGTTCAATCCCCAGTATCACTAAAATAATAATAATAATAATAATTATTATTATTATTATTATATAATAATATAATATAATATAATAATAATATAATGCGTAGATTATATCACTCATCTGTTTAGAAACTTCAAATGGCTTCCATCTCCCTCAGAATAAAATCTGAACACCTTCGCATGGTCTGCAAGTCTTGCATGATCTGGTTTGTGGTAATGTTTCTCACCTTACCTTTTACCTTCCACCCTTACTTACTCTGCATCAACCATCTTGTCTCCTTTGCCTATTTATTGAACAGCCCAGGTTTGCTACCACCTTGGGGTCTTTTAAAATTATCATTCCTTCTATATAGCATGATTTTTTCATAGACATCAGTAGGTCTCAGTGGCATACCTCCTCACTTTCTTTTCAGGTTTCTTAGAGAGGCCTCTCCTAATCATCCTATCTAAAATAATACTCCATTACCTTCCTTTGAATTATTTTTATTTATAGTACTTATTGCTGCCTGACATGTTATATGTCTATGTTTTTGTTCGGTCTCCCTCTCTTCCTTCCCCTACCAGCAAACTGCAAACATTATGAGGGCAAGAGTTTTATCTGATTTTTCCCACTGTTACAGCCCCAGCAGCTGGAACAGTACCTGGCCCAAAGTAGTTCCTCAATAAACATTTGTTGAATTGTTGAATTAGTAACATCTTCTCTAATGATGACCACATTAGCCTCATAGCAGTTAAGATGGTATCCAGGGAAAGTATTCATTAAGTTCATTGAATGGATAAATTAAAGGGGGGAAATAATAGAGATTTGGCTTGCCTCAGGGCATGCAGTGGGCTGTTAATAGGCCCAGAGTAAAATTCCTCTCTCCTGAAATATAGATTGGCACTTTCCACGGAGGCAAATTCAATGCAAGCTAATCATCACAAATGGTTTTTGAGGGACATATTTGCTTGGACACCAAGGCTGACTTTCAGAAGTTGAAATGAGCTTAATGAAATACTATGAATTTTGCATTTTTGTTCACAAAGGTTGACAAAACAGTGAAATTTCAGAACAGATCTTAGTCCACAACCGATTTTTGGCAGCTAAGAGTGGAAACAATACAAATTTGCCCTACATTTTCTCACAAACTTCATTAGAAGTGAGGAAAATGACTGCTGTGCATTTTTCAAGACACTAACGTATTTGTCACTGAAACGAAACCACTTTCAAAAGGAAAACTTGTTTCTTAATGCAAACAGTGTTATCAAAGACCTTTCTGGATACGTGTAAATTACATGACAAAACCAAACACCACAAGGTTAACCTTGTCTTGTATTATTTATCTAGTGCCTTGCTTTTCAGAATTATCTCATTTATCCTCCTATATCATCGCCTCTGCGCCTACTCTAATTCTAGTCCAAGGAAAACGGAAAGAATTGTCCTCATTATAGAATTATAGAGTTAAACAACTGGTCTTGTGTCACACAGCATGCCTGTGGCAGGAGCAGAATTACCATAACATGTTTATAATCCACTGTTACAAAGATCTTTGTGGACATATCACTCCACCTTCACCAACATCTCGCAGTACAGTAATTGTCCACCATTCAGGAGGTATTTAGCCAAGTAGTTAAAAGCACAGACTTGAGAGCCCAATGTCTTGGTTTGGAATTACATCTCTTCCTCTTAGATGTAAACTTGAGTTTATAAGTCAAATCAGCTAACCTTTCAGTACCTCTATTCCTTATTAGTAATACAAGGATAATAGTAGTTGTGAATAAGATGGCACATGTCCAACACTTGGCATAGCAGTGGTACATGATATGTGCTATATTCATGCTCACCATAATAGTAATAGCTGACAAATCCCAGATCAGCTTGGGGTTGTGGCCTCTGGCTTGCCATGCCTCACAGACCAGAGTAACTGACTGGCATCTCGCATCCAGCCCAAACTATCTGGCTTCCTCAGGGACATGCCCAAGGTTACTATATGAGACCAGCAGGGGTCCTTATAGCACACTGACCTGTCCCTTCAGACTGTCACCTGGCTAGTCCTTGAAATGAACTAAGTACTGGGGAGGGAGTGGGGCCCTCTCTTCTCCGTGCTCCTCAAATCACACCGCTTACTCAGATTCTTGTCTACGCTGCATTGGTGGTGGCCTCAGTGCTTCACCTTTTGCCAGGTCTTGTTTTGGCTGGAT
>PVJS01047778.1:0-15323 GCA_004027185.1 Glis glis
AAATGAACCATGTTTTTTTTTTTATCTCTATTCATGAGTATACAGAAAAATGAGTAAGTTATTTAAATTTGCCTGACAAAATCAAGGACTAAGGAAGTTTTTTACATATAACAGCCAATATATAAATGGATAATCTCATCAAAATGGCACATCAATAAAATATATTTTTACTTTTATTCACTCAATTGGCTACTTGAATCAGTTTTTAATTAAAAATAAACTTGTTCTATAGATAAGAAAAAAGATTCAAGTAATAAAAATTGTAAGTAATTTAGGCTTAGGGATAGATAATTATTACCCTGAAGGAATGGTGATTTATAATTAGTGGCATAACTCCATTCCACCTAGAACATACAAAATTGTTCAAAATCTCTTAATATAAATTGGCATATATTGGTCTTTTTTACTTGAAAATTTAAAAATACTTAAATAATTTAAATTGAAAAGGATCAACAACAGTTTTTTTTTTTCTTTTCAAAAACATTTTTCAGCTTTGTTAGATAAAATTGGCATATGGTATGGAACATATATTTAAAATATGCAATTAGAAGTCTTGGAAATATAAGCATCTATGAAACTATATAACAATCAAGATAAGGAACAAACCCATCATCTCAAAACTTTTCCCTAAATCTTTATCAACTCCTTCTTCCCTGAGCCACATCAGTCTTCCTCACACTCAGGCAAAGATGGGATCTGTTTATCTCACTATAGAATACTTTTCATATTGTAATATATGTGAAATAATATAAGATATAGACTTTTTGGTGAGGCTTCTTGTATTCATCATACTTATTGAGATTCATCTATATTGTTGCATTTACAGATTGTTTTTCCCTTTTTATTGTTGAAGAGTCTTGCATTATATAAATTAGTAAAAATTTGCATTTATCAGCTGATGGACATTTGATTTATTTGTTTTTAAAAGTGATTGTATCATTGCTTCACATTTTTGCCAAAACTTGGTCAGCCTTATTTTTAGCAATTCTGTTAGTTGGGTCAAGGCTTCTCATTGCGGTTGTAATTGCCTAAGAGTGTTGGACATCTTTTCATGTGCACATTGGCCACCCATATATATTCTTTGATGAAGTATCCATTCAAGTCCTTTGTTGATTTTCATTGTTTTTGTTTTTGTTGTTAGTTTTCTTTTATTTGGGTTAAAATTACTTATATACTCAACATGCTTTATAAATATTTTCTCTCAGTCTATGCTTGTCCTTGTATTTCAGTGACAATGTCTTTTGAAGACCAAACATTTTTATTTGTGATAAAATCCAATGGAAATTTTATGCTCTGTGTCATGTAATATTTGTCAAACCCTGATTTGCTGAGATTTTGTTTTCTTCTAAAAGTCTTACAGTTTTAGGTTTTACTAAAATCTTTTTAATTTATCTCAAATTAATTTCTGTTTTAGTTTTCTGCATGTGTATATCCAGTGCTTCATCAAAATTTATCAGGACATTTTCTTTTTCTCATTGAATTGCCTTTGTTGAAAACCATTTGACTGTATTGACTACATATATTAATTTACATATATGTTGAAAATATATAGATGTATGTATTTCTGTACCTTCTATTCTACTTCATTGGTTTATTTGTCTAATAAAATACCACACCATCTTGATTACTGTTACATTAAAAAAGATTCATGAAATCAAATTATGTAAGTCCTCCAAATTTGTTCTTCTTTTCCTTTTTTCTTTCCTGCCATGTTGCTGGGGATTAAATCCAGGACTTTAGCACTGAGCTACATCTCCAACCCCTGTTCTTCCATTTATTTATCTACTTACTTACTTACTTATTCATTCATGGTACTGAAAATTGAACCCAGGAGCTCTCAACTACTGAGCTATATCCCCAACCTTTAAAAAATTTTTTTTGTTATTGATTTTGAGAGAGGATCTTGCTAAGTTGCCCAGGTGGCTTGCAACTTGAGATTCTCCTATCTCAGCCTCCCGGGTTTTGGGATGACAGGCCCATGTCACCATGACTAGCTCTGTTCTTTTCCATTTTATATTGGGTTATTCTTCATCCTTTGAATTCCCATACATATTGATTTTTTCAACTTCTATAAAAAATAAACAAATAAAAATGCTGCTGAGATTCTGATTGGCAATTGCATTAAGCATATAAATTAATTTGTGTAGAAGTAACATATTAACATTGAACCTTAAGAGCTGGGAATATGCTATTTCTACATATACTTAGGTCTTCTTTAATTTTTCACAGGTTTTCAAGTTTTAAGTATAGATATCTTGAATAACAAATTTATCCCTAATTATTTTTATTTTTGATTCAGTTATAAATAATTTTGGTTTAATTTACAATTTGACCTAGCCAACTTGACTTAAGAGTTACAAAACACTCCACATCTATATTTCATACACACCATAGAAAACTACACTGTACATTACTGAACACTACACCTACAATAGCAAAATGCACCTTTTAGAAGCAGGAACAATCTATGAAACGATCATAGATTGGCTTGCTTCTCAGCTTGATCCAGCTTTCAGACCTCTCTTCTTTTAGTTCCTTTTGTTACTATGACCAACAATACATTCTTTGTCAGATCTGACTTTTTCCTAGGTTTAAATGTTAATTCATTCCTCATATCAATCATGTGTCTTAGTTAATACACTTCAGTTTTAAGTGACAGAAATTAAATCCTACAAACTTAACAAAAATTGATGATTAAGATACAGAATTTCTTAATGTAACCCACAGAAAATTCAATTTATTTAACAAAAATAAGTTGATATCAGAAAATGAAAATCTTTCAGAAAGCAAGACAATTGTATGGTGTCCCCCAAATGCCAGTTGGTTAAAGGCTTAGTCCCCCAGTCTGGAAGCTAATAGAGCCTTTAATAGGTGGAGCCTCGTGTGAGGTCTTCTGGCCATTGGGGACTTGTCCTAGAAGGAGATACCAGGATCCCAGCCCACTCTTCCTCTCTTTTTTCATCTCCTGCCATGAGATGAGCAATTTGTCCCCATGAAGCGCTGCCTTGCCACTGGCCCAAAAGCAGCAGGGACAATGGGCCAAGGACTTAAATCTCCAAAACTGTGAGCCAAAATCAACGTTTCCTCTTTATAAGTTGATTTATTTCAGGCATTTGTTACAGTAAAAGAACGTGAAAGAACACAGCAGCTATACTCTGTCTTTTTCTCTCCTAGCATATTGGACTTCTCTGATTTGCTTTGGAAATAGTTCAGTATGAGTCTAATAATTCCTGAGTATTTCCTGTCCTCAATTCCAGCAATCTTCAGTGGCTGATTTTTATTTCTGAAGATCAGTTCCAAATTCCCCCAAACCATAAGCTGACTGGTCCACTTTGAATCCTATATCAATTTCTGATACAACCACCTCATTGAAAGAGTAAGACCGTGAAAAGAAAATATGGCTTCCAGGGCTTGGCTGGCTCATTTAAATGACTTGATTATTACAAACCAAGAGAATCCCAAACTCAGTGAAAATAAAAGTTAAACAGTTTTCTTCAAGTGCAAAACATGTTTGCAGATCCTAGAGCACAGATTCTGCTGGAGATGGAATGAGTGAAGCTAAGCCTGGGCTTTCATAATGGAGAAGTGGGTGTGTGCAACTTAGCATTGGTTAGGATGATAAGAGGACCCAGGTGAGTCTGGCATCAGAAACTCGGATGTAAATCCGAGTGTTCATGAATTTTACAAGTCCACTGGAATGTCCAGGTCAGGAGGCAAGCTGGTCTTTCTGGTTTTTCTCCAACCTTGCAAGATATTGTTAGATTCCAGAAAGTAGTTCCTTCTGGTAGACAATCAGTTCCCAATATGAACTGGCAATTTCCAATGCTCAGAAAGGGGTTTTTGCTCTTTTGACCCCCTGTAGCCACTTCGTTACTCATTTCATCACTACAAAGCTCTCTCTTACATTAGATTGCAGGCCTTTCGTGCAGGAAGGGTTCAGCTTGGAATACCCAAAAAGGTCCAGGACATGGAAGCATTACAGTTGACATTTTTTGAATGAAAATCATTAACAACTAACATTAAAGAGAACCAAAATGTGCCAGGCATGGTGCTAAATACATTATGTAAGATAAATTATATATCCCTTACAGCAATACTGTGAGGTAGATATTATAATTATTTCCATTTTAGATGGGAGCCTCAGAGAAGGCTAAAGTAACATTCTAAGCTTCTGCTTCTATTGAAATGAATTTGAATCAAAGTATCTGACATCAGAATCTTATGATACACTGAAGTAAACATCCGCTGCAGCAAGTGGTGCCAGGTTTCCTGGGCATCCTGAGCATTTCAGTTCCATGGTCTTTCTACCATCACAGGCCTGTTCATTACTTTCATGAGCATTTGGTAGCTTCAGTTAAAGTTACAGCTATGTTTTTTCTCTGTAAAAATAAACCATATACACCGGGCATGGTGCCGCGCACCTGTAATCCCAGTACTTGGGAGACTGAGAGAGGAAGATCACAGGTTCGAGGTCAGTCCCAGCAACTTAGCAAGGCCCTCACCAACTTAGACCCTGTTTCAAAATAAAAATTAAATAGGGCTGGGGGTGTAGCTTAGAGGTAGAATGGCCCTGGGTTCCATTCCTGCATCACAATAAAAAAGAAATGAAGGAAGGAAGGAAGGAAGGGAGGGAGGGAGGGAGGGAGGAAGGAAGGAAGGAAGGGAGGGAAGGAAAAGAACCACATGAGAAAAAGTAAGCATTCATCAGAAAACCTATAGCTATTTACACAGAACTTGGCAAACAGGCGTTCTTTGGTGGAGTGGGTTTTAGAAGGTGGACCAGTACACCTTCCACTAGGTTGAGAGAAGCTTTTGTTTGGAAGTTGTTTTGTCCGTAGTTGTTTTTAAGTGGTCAATTCTTCTGGAGACTTAAAGGCCAAATCCTCTAAACATTTCTGCTCCTTGTTACTGTGGAAAGTTAACAATGCCAACCATGAAGTCCTTTTATGATGGACATAAGAATCACAGCAGGGTGTTCCTGGGTCCTGGAGTTGGGACTGGATGAAGGCTGTTGTCTCAGCACAGGACTCCATGGGGAGGAAACAGCAATAAGCCTGCTGGGGCAGAGGCTTTGTGGAGTCTGAATGCCACCTGAAGGGAGTGCATGTAAATTGCTGGGCTCCCCAAGCAATCGAAATTGTCTGATAAAAAGAGTACTGTACATAGCAACAGTAGTGTTCATTGTTCCTTTAGAAATTGCTTATGAAAAACATACTTCTCAAAAGATAAAAAGGAAGCAGTGGAGAATCAGCAGAAATCACAAATGATTTTCCAGAGCCAACCAAATTTAAAGGGTGTGGGATGGAATATGAATTGGACACATATGCTGTTGTTCTATGGTAAATTAGAACAGAAAACACCATCTTCTTCTCACAATAAAATTTTCAGGCAAAGTGCATTCTAGTTACCTGGAAAGCTGAATAAACATAAGACAAATCCAAAGACATGGAGGTAGTCTATGGGAGCCGTTGCTCCATTTTGTTATTTATTGTGTTTTCCTACACATTTCTCTATCCCAACAGTTTAAAAAATTAAAATACATAAGATTTCTCTGCTATACTTATGGAGACATTTTTTGTTAATGCTTAGTTTCTTTTTTTATTCTTTTTTGTGGTACTAGGGATTGAACTCAGGGGCATTCTACCTCCAAGCTACACCTCCATCCTGATTCTATTTTTTGTTTTGAAATAGGCTCTCACTAGGGTGCTGAGAGTCTCTCTGTGTTTCTGAGGCTGACCTTGAACCTGCTTATCTCCTGCCTCACCCTCTTAAGTACTGGAATTACAGGCATGCACCATCATGCCTGGCTTTGTGTTTTGTATTTTTGTAGTATTGGGGATTGAACCCAGAGCCTCATGGATGCTAAGCAAGTATTCTACTACTGAGCTATATTCTCAATCCTAAAATTCAGCTTTAAAGAGAAAATATTGAGATTGGCATGATAATTTTGTATATGTACATACTCTCATTTGAAGTGTTTCCTTCATCAGGTCTCTATCCCCATCTCCCTCCCCTAGACCCCCTCCATCGCTCCACTGGGTTTCTCCTCCTTTATCTGGTATACCTCTTATATCCCAATTTCTCTCTAGCTTCCACATATGAGAGAAAATATATTGTTAGGTAGCTAGCCAGAAATGAGCAGGACAGGGAGAAAGGGGACAGGGAGGATCCTTCCTGAGAAGAGCTATGGAGATTGTTCCACCCAGTGTGGTCAGAGACTTCCAGCCTATTACATTGCAGTTTTAGCTCCCTACACAGTGCAGTCCTATGCAGTCACACAAAGTTGTGGCGTGAAACCCAAAAGCAATCGCCCCAAATTACTATGCATGAGGAGGGGTGGAATTTCTGGACACTATAGAAACAGCATGCCAAAGACTCGCCTCCGCCTCACCTTTTTCTTCCATTCCTAGACTAGCCAGCTCTGTGACCCTCCTTAAAGCCCTTCAGTGATGCCCTTCATGCTCACCCTGTCTGAGTCCCCTGAATGAAATCTTTCTTTGGAGGAGACAAGAGCCGAGGCAAACTCTCAACCTTGTAACAATATGACCCTTGACTTTCTGTGACTGGCTAAATTTCATTTAGCATAATATTCTCTTGTTCCACCCATTTTTCTACAAATGACATAATTATGTTCTTTATGGTTGAGTAAAATTTCATTGGGTGTATATCCCACAATTTTGTAATACATTCATCTGTTGATGGGCACCTAGGTTGGTATAATAATTTAGCTATTGTGAATAATTTAGCTGCTATAAACATGGATATGCATGGATCACTATAATATTCTTACTTCATTTCTTTTGGAAAGATACCCAGTAGTTGTATAGCTGGATCATATGGTGGTTCCATTCCCAGTCTTCTGAGGAATTTTTAGAAATTATTAATTTTGACACCGGGTGTGGTGGCGCACGCTTGTAATCCCAGTACTTGGGAGGCAGAGACCGGAGGATCCGGGTTCGCGGCCAGCCTCAGCTACTTAGTGAGGCCCTCTGCAACTTCGTGAGACCCAGTTTCAAAATAAAGTATTAAAAATAGGGCCGGGGGTGTAGCTCGGAGGTAAAACGCCCCTGGGTTCAATCCCCGGTACCGCAAAAAAAAAAGAAATTATTAATTTTAAAATACTTATATATTAAGCATACATTCCTCAATTTGAGGATATTTTACATGAAAAAGTATGTTAAAATATTCACATTGCTACAACATGATAAAATTCAAGAATCCACAATAGAATAAAAATTATTTGGGTATTTTATTCATATGGACATAAAGAGGGCAATTAAAGTGTTTTTAAGATAGAATATGCTATTTTTTTGGAAGGAACCAGAAGCTTAGTCGTAAAATTTTTAGTATTAGAATACTATCCTGGACTGAAAATAATTCTTACCTTATTTAAAGTTAGTTCCCTAGGCTTTAATTTTTCAGTTGTCTTCAACTTCTCTATTCCTCTTTCTATCCTTAATTCTTTCTATACTTTCTAATCATTGAGTATTTATATTTTCTTAAAAATAGCACCTTAGATTAATCAGCCCTCTTTATACACCATGTCACTTGATCGTTCAGAATTTTATTACCACAAATCCTTATTAATAAAATATCTTCCTATGTGATTTCCTTGCTTCCACACTTATATATATATATTCATACATACATATTCATTCAGATATTATGTATCTGACATACCCACTACCAGCTTAATTTTTTAAAAATATCTCACCAATAAAGTTATTTTCATTATGAAGAGTATCGATAATGGTTCCTGTCTTTCAGAGTGGAAATGAACATCCATTAATTCTGGAGTTACATAACCTATCAAATTTTAAGATCCACTCTTTCCCAATAGGAACACTTAATAAATCACTTAGATTATCCTGTTCTCCATTTTATTTCCACAACTGGTGAACGTTCCTTTCTCTGGTTTCTTTCAACTACTAAAACAAGCTATAATGATCTTTCTTCCCCTTTTTTCAACATAAATTCTATATAACCTTTAAGGAAAACCTTTTTATAAAGTCCACATGGTCCCCTTTCACACAGTAATCTTTCTTCCAACTTCCACGTTTATAATTCATACTTAAAACATAATACAATTATAAACAATACACTAATTCGACAATTCTCAATGTAAGAAGGACAGACAGCCTATGTGTTTTGATTTCTCAAAATTTATCATTGTGCTGTGTTTGGGTAGAATTTCAATAATATTTATTAATAGACCAAGAGAAATCAGAGAAGGAATTTCTTTTTCTGGCTTGTTTCCAATATAATGGAGAGTTAGCTATAGATATCTTTCATAGTCTTAAGAATAATTTGTTAATGATCACAATTGATACCTGAGTGAAATATTTGATTAAAAGTCAAATTATAAAAAGAAATTGTTATAAGCTTGATGTAGTAAAAATCACTTTTCTGTTCTATAAGGAAAATAAAAAGTAGAATGCTTTGATTTTACATGTCACAACAAACAAGGTAAAAAGCATATTGTGCTTATTGATATTTTTATTCTTCAGACAATTTCTTCTAAATGTCTAAAGGCAGATATTGTCTAAGCCATGAAGTAGAATGAGAGAGAAATCAAAGTAGAATGCAAGGGAATACATACAATTAGTAGGTCCTGAGCTATTCTTTTATTTCTTGTCTCAAAGATATAGAAATTATTTTTTAAATATTTGAGCTAGGTATTTTGAAAACGTAAATTTCTACAATATAGTGGTAAAATAGAATGGGAGAGATTGTGGTTATGGATCTGTATTAGTGACCATGGATTTAGTCTAGCCACAGAGCCATCTATAATCAATTATCCCCAAATGTTGTTTTTCTAACCTGTGTCCTAACACAATCACCTATGGATCTGAACCCTGTGTTCAAACTTTCCAATCAACTTTTCGTGTATTATTCTTAATGGGATGAATATTTAAATATCAATGAATATTGAAAAGAATATGAAAGATTTTTTAAAATATTTTTAAAGTGGAGACAATACAGAAAGCAGAAGAAAATTTCAAATAAACCCTCATTAAAAAGTGAAAATACAGCCGGGTGTGGTGGCGCACGCTTGTAATCCCAGTACTTTGGGAGATAGAGACCGGAGGATCCGGGTTCGCAGCCAGCCTCAGCTCTCTCGCTCTCTCTCTCTCCCTATCGCTCTCTCTCCTTAGCGAGGCCCTCCACAACTTTGTGAGACCCGGTTTCAAAATAAAGTATAAAAAATAGGACCGGGGGCATAGCGTGGAGGTAGAACGCCCCTGCGTTTAATCCCCGGTACCGCAAAAAAAAAAAAAAGTGAAAATACTATATCCAAAAATGATCAGGAACTAAAATAGAGCTCAATTCTTATAAATTAAAATTTCCATAGTTAATTTACTTTTTAAATTTCAGTGAGAATGTTGAAGGATAAATTTGAGGAAATCTTATGGAAAATAAGATTAAAAATGTTAATTTTAAGAGAGACTATTAACTGTATATTTATAGTTATATAGTTTTTTAAATATGTGTGTATATGTGTAACTATGTGTTTGTAATTTCTCTCTTTTTACTTTCTTGTGTGTGTGTGTGTGTGTGAGATGTCTCTTCTGTCTCATAAATACACGGTATCTGCTGGGCCCTCTACCCAGTGCCATGAAAGGGCCTGGTGGACTGGCAGAAGCCTGCTCTGGAGTACCGGGCCTCTCCCACGTGGCAGTAATTCAGCATATTAATGGCAAAGATGGCGCTGGCGAATTCCTCAGGGGGAGGTCCCACAGGTAGTCCCACCTAGCCTCAGGAGGGCTGTGATAGGTAGTTACCTCCTTCCGTACTCACAGACGACAGGTTCCTCTACCTATGATAGATCACAGGGGGTTGTGGTGCCACACCCTACTAATTGCAAACTTCCTGTATTGCCTCTACTATAAAAGAGACATGTGGCTTTCTAATAAACGAGATATTGCCAGACAAATCTCCCGGTTAGAGGTATGGTTATTTCTCCGACCGTCCGGCTTTCTGCCCCCCCCCCCCGTCATCTTCGCATCTCTCTCGGGCTGGTCCCGAGAGACTGATGTCCTGACAGAAGATTGGTCCCGCTTGCTAGGCGTCTCTTTTAATTCAACAATGCTGACGGGAAGTCGGCCCTCCGGGCAAACGTTCCCCCATGAATTATGGGGAAGTCCCAGCCTTTAAATCTCTTCCTCTTCTTTTACCCGAGGATTAAATCTCCCTGGCAGGGCGGAAGGCACAATTGCGCCGTGCGCAGGCGGGCGGGAAGGTAGCCCCTGGGCCCAAGCGCTCGCCAGCCGCCAGGAGAAGCCTCCGCCGCGGGGTGAGAGGTGGCCTTGGCCTCGCTGGCACGCCGCGCCGCCGCCGACGAGCGGAAAGCGCCCGGTGGTCCCCGGCCGCCGCTGCTGCACGCGGGGGAGGAGGCAGGGGAGGAGGCGGCGCCGGTCCCGGCAGCCCGGGCCTCCTGCCGCCCGCGCCCGCGCCGGCGGGAGGGGTCCGGCACGACCCAGCGCCTGTTCCGCCATGATGACGCGGATCAGGGATGGCGCACAGCGTCCCGGGCGTCCCGGGCCGCGGTTGGGGAAGGCGCTGCTCCGGCCTTGGTTGCGGCAGCTCGGGTGGGGATTCTGTGGCGGCGCGGAGCATAGCGGAGCTCGGGGCGCGCGCGCTGCGTGCCCGCAGGAAAATACTGGGACCCCCGCAGCCCTGGAAACCGCCTCTGGGTCTCTCTCATCTCGATGCCGGAGTCGGGCCCAGAGGCAAAGCTCAGGGCGCCCCGCCCACACTCCACCTGCGCACCTCAGCGCGCTAGCTGCGTGTCTCCGGCTGGCGCCTTGGGCTCGCCGCCCAGGAGGAGAATGAAGCTGGGGAAAGGGTTGCTTCACCGGGTGCCGCGCCCGGCTCGGCCTGCTCCCGCGGGAGGCTGTAGGCAGTGACGGGGCGGGATGAAGCTAGAAAAAGAAAGAGTGCTCCAGAATAGGGTTATTGGGCTTCAGATGTTTTCTATTATAGAGCTTGAGTGAAAGCATGGAAAAGTAAAATCAAGCCGCCTGCCCCAGCCATTTGCCCAGGACCCCAGCGCTGTCTATGTGTTATCTGTGTCTATATAATTTCTTGTAATGTGTCAATATATGTGTGTCCGCATGATGTCTTATGTCGTCAATGTATTGTTTTGTCCATGGTACCAACATTAAGTTTCAAATAAATGAGTACTCATAAATTACATAATAATAATAACAACAACAACTAAAATGGATCCATACACCCTTTCAGTCAAAAGAAAAAGGCCTTCAGTCATTATTTATTGATTCCTGCTTAAAATAATGTTTGGCTTTTAAAATATAGTGAGGGATGCATATCTCAGGCTTTAAAAAAATTTTTTTTAAATCAAGCTATCCATACTCATCCCTGGAGTATATATTAGATAAAAGGCTAAAGATTTTAAAAATGAAGAAAATACTAATTTTTGTTATCCAGTTTGGCTCTAATGGAAATTCAGAAATAAAGGTTCATTCTAAAAGATAATACAAATCTAAATATTTAGAGTTTTCCTCTCTAAAAAAAAATAGCGGTGGTGATATCTGATGTACAGTCTTCTTCAAAGCGACGAGTGGCCACCTAAATAATTTCATTTAGTGTCAGCTTTGACTGGTGGACTCTGCCTCAGATATCCCCTGCTGCATAAACTTTCACATTCGTGTCCAGCTTGTAGTCTGTTGCTCACTGGCAGAAAATAGGTATCTATAATCTGGCACAATGCTTAGTGCCCTGTCAGCAAAAATAAGATACCTGGCAAATTAAAGCTAACATCTTGGTTTTCACAGGTAATCTAAAACACCTATTAAAACTGGTAAATTGAGTAAATATAAATGGTATAAGCTTTCATAAATGTCTATCCTTAGAATATCTAAATTGTGTAAGTTAAAATGCTAAACGCCAATTGCCAAATATAAGGTATTCTTGGCTCTTAACATCAGTAAAAGACAATGTATATTCAAGTGTATGGAATGTGTTCTTCATATAGGTAAAAGCAGATTAAGATTGCCTTCTTTTGGACATTAACTAAACAAAAATTACTAAGTTGAAATTTATATTAAAATGTAATTTTATATATATATAAAAGACTAAACAATCTTTAGGCTATGTTTTGATTAATGTCTATTAAAAACATAAAATATTTTATCTTAAAAAGGTAACTCATCCAAATTAAAAGATTCCCTATAAGAATTGGCTCTAATGTAAGCAAACCCCATAAATAAAAGAAGATTCTGTATGTGTGATTAAGATTGGCTAAATTTAAAAAACTTGTTTGAAGGGTTTTCTAAAAATCACATTTAATGCTTTGATTCAATTAGGTTTTCTTAAGATATTGACCTGTTCTTGGTAAAGTTTTACAAAATACTAGCCTAAAAGCAAAGTTTCTTTTCGCATTTATTTAAGGTAGTTCCCTGTATTTTCTTAGAACAATAGGATTTCTTCTTGCTCTAGGTAACAATCTACTAAGACCTAGCTTAAACAAGAATCTTAGCGTCTTAATCATGATAATCTCTTGGTCAGACTTCTGGTCACTGCGTTTTAACACAATCAAAGTTTAAAGTTCTGTGTTTTATTATCCGTTAAAATGTTGCAGGTTGGAAAATCCTGTTACAGGTGAAAGCCTGTCTGCTTCATAAACATTCAAACAAAAAACCACGAATAAGAATACGAGAGATTTATTAACTGCCCTCTTCATGTTTCAGCTTAATGAAAATCTGGTTTACACCTGTTTTGTAATAAATAAATGCCACTAACTAATAATCCTATTTCTCTCCATCAGCATTGGCTGATAATAATAATTATATATAAAGGTCATGTTTAAATAAAAATTGTTTTATATCATTAAATATTGTCTAAACTATTATACAAACTGGATTTGTTTTTGTCCCTAATAATCTTATTTAATACTTTCCTTACATGTCTTTATAACTGTTTACTAGTATTACAGATGCTTTATCAACCATGGACCTATTAACCTCAATTCAAAAATCTCTTTTAAAGCAAAGAAGGGAAAATATGGAGTCATGCTTTCCCTAAGGAGTTTTCTTGTTACTCTTAAAATTTTTTCCATTCAAATTAAAAGTGATTCTCTTACAGCGTCTCAGAGACATACAATGGAAACTCATTCACTGACTCAACTTATTCCTCAGGTCTTCTAAACAAATCCCTTGGATGGAAAAGGGGAAGGTCCATTTTCATTAATAACTCTTGGTACAGGAAATGCTCGCGTAAAAAATAATGATGTTTATATTTAAATTCCAGATAAAAAATATCAAACCATATCAAATAAAAAACTCAGAGGTGACTGAAGAAATCCAAAGGCTAGAGTCTACCCCTCAAGAAGTAACAGCTCTTCTAGCAGTGAGGCTGAGAACAACAAGGTTGCCATCCAGAGGGCTAAATCACTTTGGGTAAATCAGGTTAATCACAAGCTAAAACTCCAGAGAACATATTTCTAATGATGTTAGCTATTGTCAGGTTTACTATTTGCTTTTAATGTGCCCTCAGTTAAAAGATATCATTGGAAACTGCTGCCCCAATGGATGGGAGTTTGTAACTCAAGCAGTATTAAAGGTGAGGAAGCAATATGGACAGGTATATACTATTAATTATATGGATGATATTTTATTAGCTCATAAGCAAGAAGGAATGTTGCTTGCTGCCTATGCCTGTTTACAGAAAGCTTTAAAAAAAACAAGAATTGGTTATTGCTCCTAAGAAAATATTTTCAAAAATTATTGGGAGACATTTATTGGCTTCGTCCATATTTAAAAATTTTTACAGGAGAGTTAAAGCCTTTGGTTGATATTTAAAAAAAAAAAAAGGAGATTCCAGCCCTGCATCGGAGGGGGCTTTAGGAAGGTAGGCAGGTGATATAGCCAGTGGAGCCAGCTATGAAACAGCAACAAATATATATTTTCTAATGCTCATACACCAACTGCTGTTCTATGGCAGGATGGACCGTTGCTATGGATTCATCGGTGGTTTAATGACTTATTGGGAGGCAGTTGCATGTTTAATGTAAATGGTTGGGACAGAATCTAAAAAATAATTTGTAAGAAAACCTGCCTTGATAGCAGTTCCGTTCACTACGGCAAGTAAACTGGTTATTCCAAAATGTAAATTCTTGGACAATTGCTCTCACAGCTTTTGAGGGTGAAATTAATAATCACTATCCTAAACATAAATTATTACAATTTCTAAATAGTAATGCTTCAGTTTTCCAAGAATTTTGAGACAGGGATCTTTAGCAGAAGCTTTGTTATAATTTACAAATGAATCATCTAATGGGAAAGTAGCATATATTATTCAAAAATAAATGTTTTCCTTTAAAACAGCTCCTGCATCAGCTTAGGTAGTAGAATTAACAGCTGTAGCCACAGTATTTCAGGAATTAGCCACAGTTACTTTTAATTTGTATACAGATAGCCATTATGTAACCAAAACTTTACAAGTTCTTAAAACTGTTGTCCATGTACATACTGCTAATGTTTAAGTAAAAAAAAATTATTTTTACAAACTCTACAACACATCCATGATAGGAAGCACCCTTATTTTGTAGGTCATATAAGAGCTCATACAGAATTACCTGGTCCTTTAGCAGCAGCAAATGTGCTTCCTGCCCAAAACAAATTTCATTACCGCATTTTGGGGTCAATCCTCAAAGCTTAAAACTTAATCATTTATGGCAAAAGAAAGTGACATATGCTGCAAATTTGGTAAACTAAAATATGTGCATGTTGCTATAAATACATATTCGAGATTTCTCATGGCTACTGCACAGACTGGGAAAGCAACTAAACAGGTAATTACAGAAAATTTTTGCCATCAATTTAACATTGAGCTCAAAACTAGTATTCCCTACAATCCTCAAGGCCAATGGATTATAAAATACACCCATAGGGCCATACAAATTAAAAAAGGGGGGGAAAGATATACCCCCAACTCTTTAAACCAACTCTTTAAATCATTCACTTTTTATTTTGAATTTTTTAATTGTGGATGTACAAGGCATTCACTTCGCTTTTTTCTGAAATTTTTAAATGTGGATGTATAAGGCATTCACCTTTTATTTTGAATTTTTTAAATGTGGGTGTACAAGGCCGCTCTGCTATAGACAGATTCTGGCATCCACACACTCAAGATATTTATGTTCAAGTGAGATAGAAGGATCCTTGCACGGGACAATGGCATGGTCCAGACCCGGTGTTAACATAGGGGCGAGGGCATGTGTGTGCTTTTCCACAGAACGCAGAAGGGACAAGGTGGCTTCCTGAGATGTTGGTGCGGTTTGCTGGATGAGTACCTGAGAAGGA
>PVJS01047779.1:0-15322 GCA_004027185.1 Glis glis
CGCAGGGGCGTTCTACCTCCGCGCTACGCCCCCGGCCCTATTTTTTATACTTTATTTTGAAACCGGGTCTCACGAGGTTGCGGAGGGCCTCACTAAGGAGAGAGAGAGAGAGAGAGAGAGAGAGCGAGAGCTGAGGCTGGCCGCGAACCCGGATCCTCCCGTCTGTCTCCGCCTCCCAAAGTACTGGGATTACAAGCGTGCGCCACCACGCCCGGCGCTATATGAGAACTTTTAAAGGTTAAAAATGTTAACCACTAAGAAAATCTGGGCAGTGGAGGGGAGGGGCTGGGAAGTGGAAATGCATTCATTTCTTCTTGCCCATGGAGCTGGAGCTAGGAAGCAGGAGGTACTACGAACGGGTGGGTGGTTGGTGGAGGTACCTCTGCTTCCAAAAGATGGTAGACTAGACAAAAAAGCCACGTGGGAGGTAGGGCTGCTCTTCTCTGACAAAGCAGCTAGATGCTGTGATAAAACAGAATTCTTATTGCTGAACTCGCCACACATAAAGGAAGTCTCCAAGGAAGCAAGTATGAAATACATACACAGCTCTATCGACACATGCATGCACATATAGACCAACCGCGATGAGCACTTACAAGGGGCGTGTTCCCCGATGGCAGGCAGGCGAAGGTCTCAGCACTGTAGCTGGGAAAGTAAGTCTGGGGCTGGCAACCAGGTCAGGAGGTTCACATGAGACACTCAGGTTAAACCAGCAAATCTGAAAGGGTGTTTACTAATTCCAGAAAGGTCAGCAGCAGCCAGTCCCTGGCCTTGGTTAAAACAAATATAAGTTCTCCTGGAAAAATTCTCTTAGGATTCTATGGTCATAGCTGGGTGTGGTGGCACCTGTCTGTAATCCCAGTACTTGGGAGCCTGAGATCAGCAACTTAGAGAGGCCCTCCCAACTTAGTGAGACCCTGTTTCAAAAAAATAAATAAATAAAATAGGACTGGGAGTATAGCTCAGAGGTAGAATGCCCCTAGGGGAATATTAAGAATCTCAAATATGCACGTTAAAAAGTAAGGAAGAAAAATAAGTGTCCATATCAAGAAGATTTTGGAAAGGGATATATATATATATATATATATATATATATATTAAAACAGAATTCATTAAAATAAAAGGAGAAATTTATTATTTAGGAAACAAACTAACCAAAGAAAAACATAAAAGTTGGTTCTTAGGGGGCAGAAGTAAACCAAAGAAACCATTTACTAACTTACTAGCTTATTCAAGAAAAGGGGGAGAAAACACAAAAACAACAAAAAATAAAGATAGAAATAACCAAAATGATTTTTTGTGAATGTATAATAAATCTATTTTGTGTGTGTGTGTGTGTGTGTGGTACTGGGGATAGACCCAGGGGCATTCTACCTCCAAGCTACACCCCCAGCCCTATTTTATTTTTTGTTTTGAAACAGGGTCTCACTAAGTTGCGAAAGGCCTCACAAGTTGCTGAGGCTGGCCGCAAACCTGCGATCCTCCTGTCTCAGCCTCCCAACTACTGGGATTATAAGTGTGCACCACCACACCCAGCTTAAAGCTATCATTTTAAAAACTAAAGTTGTTATAAAGTAATGAATACAGGAGACCCAGAGAAGGTTAATGATCTACCCTTCTTGAAAATGATACCCAAATGGTTTCTTAGCACTATTTTTTTTCAAAGGGGGACTCTATTTAATAGTTATGGATCAGATAACATCAATGTACTTAAAATGTTTAAGAATATGAGAAGGAAGGAAGGGAGGAGTTTTCTATTCTTTTTTACTAATTAATATAACATTGATACTAAACAGAACAAACATAAGAAAAGGAAAACTCATACCAAGATCATTTATAATTATGGCAAAGATTACTACAATTTACTAATAAGTTTAAACTAATACATTATGACCAAATAAAGTTTACTCCATGAATTCAAAGATAGTTTAATATTAGAAAATCTGCTAATATAGCCAGGTGTGGTGGCGCACGCTTGTAATCCCAGTACTTTGGAGGCAGAGACAGGAGGATCAGGGTTCGTGGCCAGCCTCAGCTACTTAGTGAGGCCCTCCGCAACTTAGTGATACTCTGTTTCAAAATAAAGAATAGGAAAAAATATAGGGCTGGGGGTGTAACTCGGAGGTAGAATGCCCCTGGGTTCAATCCCCAGTACTGCAAAAAAAAAAAAAGAAAGAAAATCTGCTAATATAATTCATGATATTAAGAACTGAAATAGGAAAAATTATTCTGTTTTCTTCATGGGTGCTGAAAAGACATTTAATAAAATTCAATTATTATTCCCATTAAAACTGTTTTTTTTATGTGTATGTGGTACCTGGTATTGAATACAGGGGCATTCTACATCTGAGATATACCCCTAGCCCTAATTTATTTTTTTATTTTGAAACATGGGTCTTAACTAAGTTACAAACCTAAAATTGGCCTCAAATCTAAAATACTTCTGTCTCAGTCTCCCAAGTACTAGGATTACAGGTATGCACCACCATACCCAACTATTAAAACTCTTAAGGTATAAATACTGGCTATTTCCCTAACTTGATAAACTATCTATCACATTGGAAAATATTAGAATTATTCTCATCAAAGTCAGGAAGAAAAATGAATGTCCATTGTCATATCTGTTATTGTTATTGTTATTTTATGTATTTATTTTTTTGTGGTACTGGGGATTGAACCCAGGGGCATTCGACCTCTGAGCTATACCCCCAGCTCTATTTTTTTATTATTTATTTTTAAACACAGTCTCACGAAGTTGCAGAAGGCTTCACTAAGTAGCTGAGGCTGGTTACGAACCTGCTATCCTCCTGTCTCATCCTCCCAAGTACTGAGATTACAAGCTTATGGCACCACACCTGGTGGTTATTGTTATTTTAAATGAGAGAAATAATTAGGGGGTAACATGAATTGTATTAAGCAGAAAAACCAAATGATTCAATAAAAAACTTTTGTAATCTCTAAAAGAATTCAGTAAGATAGCTGGGTTCAAAATTAATCTGTAGTAACCACACCTCTTTACAAATATAAAATACAACCAAGTTGATGATATAATAGAAGAAAAGACCTCATCCAAATAGGAACAAAAATGTTCTGTAGGAATAAATATATATAATCAGAAACTTGTAAAATCTATATAAAGACAAACTTAAAATTCCCTTTGGGGTAGAAAGACAACTTGATTGGATATAAAGGAACATTATAATACTGGATAGGATGACTCAAAAGTTTAAGAATGCATTTTTCCCTAAGTTAATCTAAAATAGAATGTAATTTAATATAAAATACTAACACAATTTAGAACTAAATAAGACTCTAACAACCATATGAAAAAACAAACAAGAAACAATTCCCCAGTAGAATTATGAAAAAGGATATGTTTAGTGTATCGAAATATTTTATAAAGCTACATGTAAACATTAAGAGGTGCATGATGAGACTAGTGGAAAAGACTGGAAAATTCAGAAATATGCTTAAAAATAAGAAATACATACAGGAATTTACTGTATTATAAAGGTGGCACTTCAAATGTATGGGGGAAATGAATTCTTCAATAAATGGAGCCACCGAGGGAGTTATGCGGAAACAAAGTGAGGTGAGATTCCCTACTTCATATCTTAGAAATAAGTAACTCTTGTATTAAGGACTTAAACATAGAAATCATAAAAGTACTAGAAGAAGCCAGAAGAATTAAATTTATGTACAGTTTAGGAGTGAAAAAGACCATCCTAAGTATGTCACAAAACCCAGAAGCCTTAAAAAGAGACATATTTCATTTTATACATACGTGTGCACACACTTCTGCTTGACACAAAACACCATAAACAAAGTAAAAAACACATGAGCTGGAAAGGAAAAGCATATTTAAAATTCGTATTTCGGCTAAAGATCCAATTTCCTTAATATATAAAATTTCTAAAAAATTACTGAAAAAAGATCAATAGCCCAATACACATTAAAAAGAAAAGACTTAAGAAAACAGTTCACAGGAAACAGAAATACTGGCTTTTCAATCTATATATAAAAAATGCTCAATCTCATTAATGAAAGAAATGCAATTTCACCTGCACTGGGCTCATTTCTTAAACACACAGACTGGCAAAGATCAGAAATACTGGGAGAAGTGTGGAGGAAGCAGGCACTTCCCTATGCTGACAAGGAAGAGCAAATAGATAAACCTCTTTGGAGAGCAACTGGGCAAGACCTATCAGTAACTCATACATACACATGATTGCCTTTAAAGTCCGAAGACAGGCAAAACTAACTTGTTTTGACTGAAGACATATTTTGGTTGCCACAACTAGGTCTCAGGGGTAGTCACAACTCCTGACCTATAGTGGGTAGAGTCTAAGGCTGCTGCTAATTATTCTACAGTACATAAGACAGCCCCCAATGATGAAGGATTATCTAGCCCGTTGGGCCAATGGTACCCAGGATGGGAAACCCTGCTGCAGCTCACCTGAATGAGTAATGACAAGAGGGAAAAATTGTAAGGTATAGTGGAGAATCCTGCAATGTGACTGAAGTTAACATCACCTGTCATAAGATGTATTAATCACATCACCTTGGTGATATTCTTCCCAATAATGCATAACCTCAATCTAGTTATAAAAGAAAATCAGACAAACCCAAATCACAAAATAATGGCACAGGGATCTTCAAAAGTGTCAAGGTTGAGAAAGTGAAGGAAAGTCTGAGGTCCTGTCACAGATTGGGGGGGGGGACTAAAGAGACACTATGACCAATGCAAAAGGGGGGGCCTAGTTTGGAACATGTTACAGAAAAGGGAAATTAATGGGGAAACTTGTGACATTCAAATATAGATTCGTTTAATAGTACTGGGTTTCATTTTTAATATTTTTCATTCTGGGTTTCATTTTTAATTTTTTTTAACTGACATAGAAATTGTACATAGTTAGGGGGTACGATGTGATGTTTCATGTGATGTGTCATGTTCAAGTCAGTAAGCGTATCTATCTCCTCAAACAATTTCTTTGTGAATTTACTGGTTTTAATAATGGTTCTATGATGATCAAAGATGTTAACATAAGAGGAGGTTGGGTGAATGGTACATACTATCTTTGATAGTCTTCTTTGAAAGCCAAAGTTACCTCACAATGAAAAGTTAAAACCCAACACAATCTATGGTAAGAAAAAAAATTGAAAGAATGGGGCAACTCTATTTACACCAGCGCTGACCAACTCCAAGACACACTGTTAAGAGGGCAAGAGTTACAACAATATGGTCGTATGTTAACGTTCGTATGAAAAAGAAATACATAAATGGCTATATTTAATGGATTTTATATCTTGTGTATATATTGCTTACTCACAAAACAAATTCCAAAAATCGCACTGATATCCAAGCATCTGTGATAGAGGTGGTCTTTGCCATAGTTTGATGTGAATGGCCCCCAAAAGTCCATGTGTTAAAGGCTTGGTCCCTAGCTTGGTGCTATTGGAAGGTTGTGGGCTCTTAAGAGGTGGGGACTAGTAGGAGGGGATCTTCCAGTCATGGGGGCATGCCCATGAAGGGGCTAGTGAAGCCACAGAGCCAAATGACCACGCACTGGAACCTCAGAGAAAACGAGCCAAAATAAACCTTCTCTTTTTACAAGTTGATTATCTCGGGCATTTTGTTACAGTAGTAGAGAGCTGACTAACACAGTCTTCGACATAACTAGTGCCCACAATAACTGTTTACTAAGTTCTGGTTAGATGAATTAAAAACCATCAATGACTTTTCTGGAACAAATTGTTTCACTTCATCCTCAATACCACTGCGTCTTTAAGTCCTCTTCCTCTCTCATGCAGACAACCGCAATCACTTTTCACAGGTCTTGACTGTCATCTCTCTCTCTCATGCTCAACACAGCTTGCAAATCTAAAACACAGATGCCACATAAATCCTCCCTCACCCTCTCCTATACCTGTCACAGGCCAGCCCTAGCTCCTATCTGAACTCCTGCTCCTCTTCTCTTCTGGACTCTTCCACGCACCCCTGTTCTACCTACACCCGACAGCAGCTTTGTGACCTTGAAGAGGTGGCCACTTCAGCCTTGGGGCCCCTTCCTGGCCTCTTCTTGAGGCCTACCTCCTGCAAGCTGTACTATGTTGTCCTGGTGACAAAGAGTGGATGGTGAGCAAGATCTGCCGCCTGTCCTCAGGGAGCTCAGTCCAGGACTGAATAAGTGATCTTAGAGAAAGTCATGTTCCCCTGCATTCTTCAAAGTCAAAACCAAATGCTTGACCCTTGTGAAGGAAGTCTTTCCTCCATCCCCAACAGAAAGAATCCATCAAGGTTCTAAGAGTGCACTGACCTCACTGGTCCGGGTGGGGGTCAGTTCTGTGTATCTCACCTGCTCCACCCCTGGGTGCTGAGCTCCAGGAGAGTAACAGGGATCTCAGCTCCCCAACAGCACATATCCATGCTCGAGAGAGACATGCTGAATGGATGAATGAGCAAACAAATGGATGAATTTACGAAGAAAGTGATGCCACGCCTCAACAGAGTGAGCCAAAAGACAATATATGCCACGCCTGGTAAACACCAAGCCCAGGCATCCATTATATAAGCGCTTTCTCAGAATTATAATGGCTCACATCACCCTGGCGAGACAGACATTCATGGTTCCCGCTTTGAGGATGAGGAAATGAAGTTATGTGACTGGTCTAAGCTCTAGAGTGGGACCTGCCCGGACCCCAGAACATAAGAGTCCCACCCACAGTAGTCCCCCCATAGATTACACCACCTCCCGATCAGTCCCCAGTTTCCTCTTCCTCCTGCTGTGATCTTGCATTCTATCAGCCAGGGGAGAGCTCACCCCTTTCTTATTTGCAACGGGATAAAATGCTCCCTGCTCACCCCCAGGCTGTTCTCTTGGCTGTGAGCGTCTACAGGCTGAGTATCCCTTATCCGAAAATGCCACAATGTTTTCGATTTGGCGTTTTTTTAGATCTTGGATATATGTATAGATTTTACCAGTTGGACATCCCTAATCCAGAAATCCAAATCCCAAATCCCAAATTTTTGGAGGGTCAGAAAGGATCAGGGGTTAGGATGGCCAAGCTTTCTTTGCAAGCTCTGCTTGGCAGCATGGACCCTGGCTTTGGTGCCGTGTGGTGCCTTAGAACAGGGTGCAGATAGGGGAGCAGCCGCTCAAGCGATGTTAGGATTAGAGGTTCCTAGACTCCCCCATTTCCCATCGTCCTCGGCAGTCCTTGAATTGCACTGGAAAGCTGCTAGCCCTTGCAAACCACAGGGAAAACAGGACACATCCCTGGCTTAGCATGTGTCACTTCACGGGCTACATTTAAGGTTTGGTGAAAGGCACATCTAGCTTATCTGCCACAGTTCCTCAGGTGCTACATGACAATGACACCAGTGCCCGGCTTCCTTCCCTGGAGACTGTGAAAACACAGGTGGTCTGATTTATCAGAAGGACACCCTGGACCACGCACTCACACCCTTCCTATTTCCCCCCTGTGGTGGTGGCCCTTTCAAGGACTGTGAAGGTGACCAATGTCCTTTTGCCTCTTCCTCTCTGGGCACCCGCTGAGAGTTGAGAGAGCGGCTCCAACTCAGAGCCATCCTGAAGGGACCGTTATGTAAACTCCCTCAAAAATGTGCTGCTGATAACGCAAGCCAACGGGAGATAAAATAAAAGTCTAAGAGTTGGATGAAAAAGTGACTAATCCAAATTTTCCACAAATACTACAGCAGTTTGAAGTCTTCCCCTAAGCTGGCGTGCCAGGACTGCTTCTGGAAGGTTTCCTGCATCCTGGGCGTGGTTGCTCCTTGCATGGTCCCAAGGGTAGCAGAGACCCTCACCTGGCTGGGGCTGGGGCTGCGGCTGCTCGGTAAGGGTGGGGCCCAGCCATGCAGCTGTCAGGGAGGACAAGAACTGAAAGCACACAACTTGCGTAGCCTGGAGAGGTCTCTGAGAAGCCAGTCTACTATAAACTTTCAAACACTTCTGGAAAATTAGGGCCTTCTGCTGCCAAAGTCCAACAGCTTCGAGAGGCTGCAGATGCTGGGCAGGAAGCTGAGAGGCTGAGACAGGCGAGGCAGCTTTCAGCTGGGCGTCCAGCTCCACGGACGACCGTGCAGCCCTGTCTGCCTGACGGGCAGGACCAGGCGGGCCCCCACTCGGGCCAGGTCTGCTGGCATGAAAGGGACAGATTTTCTTCAGCCCAGGAGGCTGAATGGTTTGGGGGAAGCTGTATAAAAAGACAAATACCTGGAACCCCATCCCCCCTAGAGATTTTAAGATGGGATTTGGAGTAGAGCATAGAAACTTCCAACAGTCTCTCGAGGAGGCGCTCACGACCTGTCAGGGTTAGGACTGGCTGACATCAGAGAGAAGAGTCTTGTTCCCAGGTGGCATTTTGATGCCTTGAACTCCTTCGATGCTACAGGGATCTCTCTATCCATCAGGAGGCCCAGGTACCTCTCTGCAGGACAGAAAGTGGTTTTCCAGACTGGGGACTGGGGGTGTGCCAAGAGAGATACGGGGTGCAGGAGAGCAATCCCTGGGGGCTACAGGCCCCCGGAGTGCCAGGAATAATGGAGAGGACAACACAGGGAAAGATGCAGAAAGAAGGCCCAGCCACTATGATGGTCAGCTGAACCACGTCCCCTCCTGTCCCACAGGCTTCAGGAAACACGGAGACAGAAGAAGGAAACCAAAAACGCTTACTTGAGTGCATACAACCTGCCAAGGGCTCTGCATCTGCGACTTAACCCTCCTTACAACCGCTGAGGTGTCTGTAGGGTTTATTTTCCCATTCTGCAGATTAGGAAATGGAGGCATAAAGACTACATAACATATTCAAGAAGTCGAGGATGGGAGCCTGGGCAGCCCGGCTGTAGAGCCCACCTTCTTCACCACAGCACCTCCACGCTGTACCAAAGGCCAGGAGGGTCCCATCGGAAAGAGTAAGGGAGGGGGTGTCAGGTAGAAAAGGGTGCATCGACCCCTCTGATGCCCGTGCCCACTCTAGACCCTCTCTCTTTCCTGAAACAGTCGGTTCACAGCTCCAGTGCTCAACAGTGTTCTGAGAAAAACAGCACAACGTGCACAGCACAGCCCCTTGTGACTGCCTCTGCGTGTGGGCGCATCCATGTTCTTGGCCACTGCGGCTAGTGCGATCCTTTCAGAGAGCTACCTTCCTTCCTACCTGTGGCAGCAATGGGTGGGCTTTACAGCAGTGGTGGTAGAATGTATTGCTCAGGAGCAGGTAGGACATAGGGGTGGGTGGTCACGACACAGCACCTTTCAAATGCGACTCTCCAGGTAGCTAGGTGGTGGCAGGGGGGACAGAGAAGACCCTCTGTCATGTTGGAAAGGGATGAGGGCTTTAGGAAGCAGCGATCATGGTCAGGACGTTGCCCTAACTTCTCTCCTTCTTGCTCTGTCTCTAGTAGCAACTTACACTCTTCCTTTCTGCCCACAATGCCTACAGCTACGTTTGGCCTTCCCACCCTACGCTCCACCTGGCAGAGTATCTGAGCTTAAATAGCTTTAAAGCCTTGTTAAAGAGCAACTCTGCTGTGTAGCGACTTTGCTGACGGGGGACAGGAGGAACTTGCAATCATAAAAAAGACTGATTGAGCTAATTGCATAAAGCTCATTTCCCCTTTCTAATAAATATTTACCATCCAATGTTTATAACTTTTATGTTTGGACTTTCTTGAAATACTTTCTCGAATTAAAAACATCACATTACCATTGGCTAAAAGAGGAGACAGCTATATTTGCCAATAACTTCTACAACAAATGCCAGCTATCGATGCCAATTTTTTTTGTAGTTCATATTTCCATAGACAGCTTTGGGCCTTACAATACCAGCATTCTGCCGGCAGACATAAAAGATTCAATGGTGATGGTGTGGGGCCTCCAGAGCCCTGGAAATTAAAAATGGACTGTACTTTAATTTTTCTTGCTTCTTGGGTATGCAAATGTTTAAGAAAGCATTGATCTAGGTTCAATGGTGATGGTGCGGGGGCCTCTAGAGCCCTGAAAATTAAAAATGGATTGTATTTTAACTTTTCTTGCGTCTCGGGTATGCAAATCTTTAAGAAAGCATTGATCTAGCTAATATTTGAAGCTGACGCTGCTCCCAAAGCAACTGTAGCAATGTCTGTCCTCCATCATTTACCTTCTACCTTTCAGTAACAAAACAGTTCTTAATTTTGATGGGCTTTAAAACAGCTATGGCTGGGCAGGGTGGCGCATGCTTGTAATCCCAGTCCTTGGGAGGCTGAGACAGGAGAATCGCAGGTTCGTGGCCAGCCTCAGCTACTTAGTGAGGCCCTCAGCAACTTAGTGAGACCCTGTTTCAAAATGAAGAATAAAAAAATAGGGCTGGGGATGTAGCTCAGAGATAGAATGCTCCTGGGGTCAATCCCCAGGACTGCAAAAACAACAAAACAAAACAACAACAACAAAAATAAAACAGCTATGAACTGTGAGTACCAAGAGAAGAGTATTCATAGAAGTCTAGTCCCAAGAGAGTTTTGCATGTGAAAGTCTCCCCAAAGAAGAGTAAGAGCTCAGGGCAATCGGTGTTTCCTGCTGTGGGCAGACACCACCCTGCTCCTCTCCAGCACCAAGTGCTTGGCCTTCCTGGGCTTTGAGCATCTGTGGGTTCCTATAAATCCCTTCCCAGAGCATGCTTGTCAACGCACCGTTGTGTGCATGTATGCTCCTGTCACTCTGTACCTCAGTCTGATATATAATTACCATGCACCAAGAGAAGTAAAACAATAAAATACATGAGACTTCCAGAGAAGCAATTAAGTTGAAATATAGTTTTCAAGCTGGGTGCAGTGGCACACACCTGTAATCCCAGTACTTAGGAGGCTGAGACGGGAGAATCACAGATTTGAGGCCAGCCTCGGCAACTTAGTAAGATCTTCAACAACCTGGCAAGACCCTGTTTCAAAATAAAAAGAGCTGGAGGTATAGTTCCGAGGTAGAACACTCCTGGGTTCAATCCCCAACACCACAAATATATGCATATAGATTTCAAAATACAAAAAATCCTAATGTATAATATAGTAATGTATGTTTGTCAACACATGGCAAAATGTGTACTGTACAGTGTACATGTCCAGTGGTCTAATAACCACTGTAATGTTGAAGTAGCAGGGAGCTTATATGACAGTTTGTGATGTCAGCCATAACGGTTACAGGAATGAGCATACCTGTGATTCCTAATCACGTGACTGTCATGGGTACCATGAAGATGGCTGGGGCTATTGCCAAGCTTTACAAATGAAGGAAATACTTACTTCTACTTGAAGCCAGAGAAAAATAAAGATGTAAATACTCTCCTATATTAGCTCACAAATCCTCAGGGCTATCCCAGGACCTGGGCTAACCTCTCTTGCTTCAGTGCGGTCAGGTCACATGGCCGGGTGGATGAGAAACGCCATCCCCTGAGGCGAGGGAGGCCTCCACTCTCCACCTTCTGCCAGGAAACCGTCTGGGCTCATCTTTGGGCAGATGCCTTTTTTTGTTTCTCAGAACAGTCCGGAGTGAAATGAAAACGGCCCACCACTAGTCAGGGTGGTTAGCATTTTTCTCAAAAGGCAATCCGTCCAGTTTCTTGCCTTCTTATTTTTATGCTCTGTATTACAGAAAAAGATATTGTTCAGCCCCTCTGCACCGGTGTGTCTGTTTTATTCCCCAGGCACTCTCCAACCTCCACTATATTTCATGATATTTCTTTCTCCTCTTCTGTAACAGGCTTAAAGTTCTGAACATTTTGGAGACCAAGGACACACACAGCTGCCTGATGAATGTTTAGGTGTCTTTCCAAGCTGCCCCTGATGGCTCTGTGCAGGGGGCTGGCCAGTGAAGTTCCCGTCAACACAGTCTTTGGGGGAGCCCAGGGCTTGGGGGTGGGATCCTGTCTCAATTCCTATGCATGAATGCAGAGATTTTTTTATTTATTTACTGTTTTGTGGGACTGGGGATGGAACTCAGGGTCATTCTACCTCTAAGCTCCACTCTCAGCTCTATTTTTATTTTTTATTTTGAAATAGGGTCTCACTAAGTTGCGGGGCCCTCCAGGAATGCGTTTTTTTAAGAGAAGAGATTACTCCAGGTTTTTGGAGCTATAATTCCTTCACAATATTTGCTTCCCTGAAACTCCTGGCTATAAGTGCTTTTCTATCTTTTTTATGACATCTAGTAAGTAGGTCACCCCCACCCCTATGAAATGGGGCCAAAAGTGGTTTGGAATTTATTTATTTATTTGCAGTACTGGGAATTGAACCAAGGGCCTCGCAGATGCTAGACAAGTGCTCTGCCACTGAGCTACCTCCCCAGCCCTGGTTTGGAGAACACAGCTGAGAATTTTATAGTGTGGCTCCTTCTGAAATGACAGGAGACACTTTAAGATGTTATGATATCATAGTTGTGATGACTGGTGTGAAGACTGGACCCTTGGTGCCTTCTACCCACAGGACGGTCATGGGCTCTCAAGAAGACACATCCAAATGGAACATGTCAAAACCCCTAATGATCTGTATGTTGCATTGTTTTCTCAGTGGAATGGAGTGTAAATGCATATTTATATATATTCTCATGCATTTACACTCCATCCTTACATAATCTCTTTCTAATGTGCTTAACCACAGGGCTAAGCAATGTATGATTATATACACTTTACTTCCTTTGTCATCTTATTAGCTATAACTCTTGTCACTTACTGGTTGTTTTATAGTCAGTATTACACATCTTTAACTTATTATAGTCTGTCTTTATATGATATTATAGTAGTCCACTATTATTCCCTGGAAATATATTCCAAGACTCTAGTGCTTGCCCCAAACCACGCGCAGTATCAAACCCTATATATACATTATGTTTTTTCCAATACATATACATACTTGTGATAAAGTTTAATTTGTAAATTAGGCATAGTAGGAGATTAACAATTATGACTAATAAAACAATTGGAACAACGTGCTGTAACAGAAGTTATTTAAGTCTTGGAATGTATTTATACTCCCAGTTAGAAACTGATGCAATATAAAATTAGGGTTCTTGACATGCCCTATTTGGATGTGTTTTCTTGAGGGCCTATGACCATTATTTATTTCTGCAATTTTCCATTTAATATTTCTGGACAGGGGTTGACCATGGTAACCAAAACCTTGGAAAGAGAAACTGGATAAGGAGGGACTGCTATATTCCACTTCGTGTATCGCATAAAACTCTTACACAATACCATACTTCCATTCTCCCTTTCTGGCCATCGTGTGAATGTCACACATTTTGCTTTTACATAGGTCATAACCCTAAAGTATCATATTAGTTCCCTATGGAAAATTTGCATTAGTTTCCTATTGCTGCTATAACACATTACTACAAACTTAATGCCTTAAAACAACACAAGTTTTCTTGTAGTTCTAGAGGTCAGAAGTCCAAAATTACTCACTGAACTAAAGTCAAGGTGTCAACAGGGTTGGTTCCTTCCAAAGGCTGTGTGGTGTTTTTCCTAGCTTCTAGGGATCGCCTGCATTTCTTGGCTCGTGGCCCCTTCCTTGCATCACTCCAAATTCTTGCTTCTGTTGTCATATGCTATTACTCTCTCTGATTGTGTATCTCCATGTTATTAATGACCAACATCATCCAGGAAAATTTCCACATCTCAAGATACCCAACTCAATCACATCTACAAAATTGCTTTTGCCATATAAAAGAATATTCACAGGTTCTGGGGATTAGGACACAGAGATCTACTATATTTTATTAAAATAGTTGTTTGAAAGGTCAATGGATTTTCTAAAACATTTAGGTATATTTAATATATCATATATTTACCCATGTAGTTATGATTTCCAGGGCTTTCTATTCCTTTGTGTAGATACCATAGTTCCATTGTGTGGTATGGTGTGGTGTGGTGTGGTGTGGTGTGGTGTGTGTGTGTGTGTGTGTGTGTGTGTGTGTTAGTTACTGGGGATTGAACCCATGGCCTTGGGCTTGCTGAACAAGCACTCCACCACTGAGCTACAACTCCAGCCCACCACACTTCCATTTTGTATCATTTTCTTTCTGCCAAAAGACTCCTTTTAATGTTTCTTATAGTGTAATCTAGCTCATGATTATTTTTTCAGCTTTTGTATAACAGAAAAAACACATTTTGAATTTATTTTCTAAAGATATTTTTGCTGGGTATAGAACTGTAGGTTGACAGGCTTCTTAGCTTTTAGTTCTTCAATGATGTTGCTCCACTGACTTTTCACTTGCATTGTTTCTAGTAAGAAATGCATGTTATCTGCACATAACTTAATCTTTTTTCCTCTGACTCTTTTAGGATTTTCCCTCCATCACTACTTTTAAACAATTTGATTCTGATGAGTGTTGGTCTAAATTTCTTCATGTCTTGTACTTGAGATTCTAGATCTGTGTTTTTATACTTTTTATCAAATTTGAAAAATTTCAGTCATTATCTCTTCATATATATTTTTTCATTCTTCTTCTCCATCCCATCCCTCCCTACCTTCTTCAAGGGCATTAATTACATACTTAGGCTGATCTGAAGTCAAACAGATCACTGATATTGTGGGCTTATTCATTTAAGTGCTTCATCTTCAGATAGTTTTAATTGCTTTGTCTTCAACTTCACCAATCTTCTCTTCTATGAGATCTAATTTTCCATCCATTCCATCCCAGGGATCTTACAACCAAGGTACTATAGTATTTCTTTGTAGATGTCCCATTTGGATTTTTTTAATATATCGTCCATGTCTCCACTCTTCTGCTACCCTCTTGAACCTGGAATATGATTATAGTGTTTTAATGTATTTGACACAGGTAATTCTATCACCTGTGTCATTTCTAGGTTGGTTTTGATTGACTGGTTTTTCTTCTTCATTATGGATTCATTTTCTTGTCTCTTTGCCTGTCTGGTAGTCTTTCACTTGATGTTAGACACTGTGGTTTTATCTTATTGAATGCTGAATAGTTTTGTAATTCTCTAAATATATCTGAGCTTTGTTCTATAATTTGGTTCAATTATTTGGAAACTCTGATCCTTTCAGATCTTGCTTTGAAGCTTTATGAGGTGGGACCAGACCTGCATTTAGTGTGAAGCTAAACCCTCTTTGTAACTGCTGGGCCCTCTACCCAGTGCCATGAAAGGGCCTGGTGGACTGGCAGTAGCCTGCTCTGTAGTACTGGGCCTCTCCCACGTGGCAGTAATTTAGCATATTAATGGCAAAGATGGCGCTGGCGAATTCCTCAGGGGGAAGTGACCTCAGGACCTCCTTCCGTACTCATAGACAGGTGTCTCTACCAATAATAAATTA
>PVJS01047780.1:0-15322 GCA_004027185.1 Glis glis
AGGTACATAAAAAGTTGTTTTCCAAATGTAACTTTCCTGGTCTATTTTTTTTTTTTTTTGTGGTACCGGGAATTGAACCCAGAGGTGTTCTACCTCCGAGCTACGCCCCCAGCCCTATTTTTTATCCTTTATTTTGAAACCAGGTCTCACAAAGTTGCAGAGGGCCTCACTAAGTAGCTGAGGCTGGCCGCAAACCCGGATCCTCCAGTTTCCGCCTCCCAAGTACTGGGATTACAAGTGTGCACCACCATGCCCGGCGTTTTCCTGGTCTATTTTAATGAATGCTAAAAAATAAGATAATGACAACAGATTATTATCAGTAATGATGACTTACATTGACATAGTCATCATCCACTGAAGTTTACTAAATGTTGTGCAAGCAGTAAAGTCATTAGGGTAAGAGTTGGCAACTGAGTTGGTCTGATAATGACATCACAGACACACACTTGTGCTTCCCACCTTTGCTTTCTTTAAAGCACTTCTTTCCTCCATGAACCTTCCCCATTAATGCAGCCAGAAATATCAGCTCTGAAAGTCTGCTGGGCCCAGCTCTCCTGAAATAGCAAACAAATATCATTGAAGTCAGTTATTCTCCTAGTACTTAAAAGTCCCACAGAAGACATAGCTTTGGTTGTATCTGCTATCCTATCATGCTTTTGTGGTTTTGTTTTGTTTCTTTGTTGACTATCATTGTAAAAAATTAGGGGAAGATATTGGTGTAGAAGCTTGCATTTATTCTCCTAATTTAATCCTCACCAAAAATACAATGTCTTTTTCAAGAGGATTACATGCTTGGAGGTGACTATATGACCATAAATATGCAAATATTAGCCTATAAGATATTATCGATCATTACCGCTTTATCATACATTATTTTTATATTGTATAAAACATCAATGAATATGTTATAGGAGTCAAAAATATGTTGAAATTGCCCCCAGATCCCTCTTAGAAAATATTGGGACATTACCTGTACCTAGAAAGTCAGAAAAAGTTTCAGGGAGAGAACCCTGAGAAGGACATTCATTCATTTTTCACCCATTAACTCATTTTCATTCAGCTCATTGGTTCACTCAGAAACATTGGCTGGCCATATTAGACAAGGCCTTAAGAGTTAATGACAGAGTAAATTCCACTGTGTGTATATACCATAGTTTTGTGATCCATTCACCTGTTGGTGTACACCTAGGCTGGTTCCATAATTTGGCTATTGTAAATTGTGCTGCTATGAACATGGATATGCAAATATCACTATAATATTCTGATTTCAATTCCTTTAGAAAGATGCCCAGGATTGCTATCACTGGGTCATATGGTGTTCCATTCCCAATCTTCTGAGAAACCTCCCCATTGATAGCCATAGTGGCTGTACTAGTTTGCAGCCCACCAACAGTGTGTAAGAGTTACTATTTCCCCACATCCCCGCTAGCATTTATTGTTGTTTGTGTTTTTGATGACGCTCATTCTAACTGGAGTGAGATGGAATCTCAGTGTGGTTTTTATTTGCATTTCCATGATTGTTAAGGATGTTGAACATTTTTTCATATATTTATCGGCCATTTGCCTTTCTTCTTTTGAGAAGTATCTATTCAGTTCAGTTGCCCATTTTTATATAAACTTGGTCACTTTATTTTGCATTTTAAAACTCACAAAAAGTTTTACAATATCTTCTTTCCCCATGTTGATCATCAAGGCTTTAGGGTAAGACAATGAAAAATTTATCACATCAATTGGGTTGACTCAAAAAACAATGGATAATTCACACATAAATCTCTTTAATCAAGAACATTTTGCAAAATACATACTCTGGTACACATCTGAATTTATCTATCCTATAATTGGACTTTAAAAGGCATTAATAAAAGAAAAGAACTCCCAACAGATTTAACACTGACAAGCCTAGGAGAATAATGCTGATGGCAAGCTATAACAGTAATTTGAGGGAAGGGAAGAGGAAGAGATTTTCTGTTGAACCTGCATTTAAATGTATGTTTGTAAGACTTCTCCTTTTAATGAACTTCAACAAAATGAATACCTCCTTTGCCTCTGGTAGTTTCTCAGGTTTTATTTTCAAACTTGTGACATCTTGACAAAAGAAACTGAATTCTGGAACTAGAATATTTAAGGGGGAAAAATCCCCACTGGAGACAGGGGAAATATAAGTGCTTTTTTAGTGTTAAATTTTTTAAGCTCTTTGTATATTCTAAATATTAGTCCTTTATCAGAGGGATAGGTGGCGAAGATCTTCTCCCATTCTGGAGGATCTCTCTGTAGACTCTTGATGGTTTCCTTTGCTGCACAGAAGCTCCTTATTCTAATGTCATCCTATTTATTAATTCTTGTTTTAATTTCCTGAGCTTTTGTTGTCTTACTGAAAAAGTTTCAACTAGTACCTATATGTTGGAGTGTTGGTCCTATGCTCCCTTCTAGCAGTTTCCAAGTTTCTGGTCTAATCTTCAGGTCTTTGATACATCTTGAGTTGACTCTTGTGCAGGATGAGAGGTTGGAGTTTAATTCCATTTTTCTAGATACAGATAACCAGTTTTCCCAACTGATTTGTTGAAAAGGCTATCTTTTCTCCAGCATATGCACTTTGCGCTTTTATCAAAAACCAACTGGCTATAAATATGGGGCTTTGTTTCTGAGTCTTCTATTCTGTTCATTGGTCTATGTGTCTTTTTGTACTAATACCATGCTGTTTTTATTACTGTCTCTTTGAAGTCTAGTTTGAAGTCAGGTATTGTGATGCCTCTGGCATTGGTTCTTATTGCTGAGTATTGCTTTGGATATTCTGGGTCTTTAGTTTTTCCATATGAATTTTATAGCTGATTTCTCTAGATCTGTGAAAAATGACCATGGTATTTTAATAGGGATTGCATTGAATATGTAGATGGCTTTTGATAGGATGGCCATTTTCATCATATTTATTCTGCCTATCCAAGAGCATGGAAGTTCTTTCTATCTTCTGAAATCTTCAATTTCTTTCTTTAGTGGCTTATAAGTTTCACTGTAGAGGCCTTTTACCTCCTTGATTAAATTTATTCCTATTTTATCCTTTCAAAAGTTATTGTAAATTGAGTTATTTTCTGGATTTCTTTTTCAGTGGATTCATGATTGGTATAAAGCAATGCTAATAATTTTTGCAAGTTGATTTTCTATCCAGCTACTTTGATGAAGCTATTTATTACCTCTAGATGTCTTCTGGTTGAGTTTTTAGGATCTTCTAAGTAAGCATCGTGTCATCATCAGACAAAGATAATTTCATCTCTTCTTTCTCTATTTGTATCATGTCATTTGCAGGAAAATGGATAGAACGTGAGAATATTATACTAAGCAGAATCAGCCAGTCCCCCAAACGAACAGATGTATGATTTCTCTTATATGTGGAAGCGAGAGAGAAATTTGGAAATAAGGGTAACATCAGGTAGAAGACCAGAGATTCCAAGGTAGTAATTGAGGAACTTTAGGGAAGGGAGGGGAAAGGACAAAGATGTAAAGAGCGGAACAGTTGAAATAATGCTACATATGTATACAAAATTACCAATCCCAACCTTAAAGACATGTGTGGTGAGGGGGAGGGGAAGAGAGGGGGTGGGACTCAGAGGGAAGTGCCCCAAGAATTGTGAGCATGTGTGTTTCTATCAGTCTATACCCAAATATGATGTATAATTACAATGCATAAAAAAACAGTGATATACATAAAACATCACTCAAGAAGTTCAGGGAGCTCAGGATAAATGTTAGCAGCAAAACATGCAGAAGTCAAAACATTCAGACATGTTTGTGAAGATGTGAATGACTGATGAGGATGTTCATATATGGAAATTAAGGGGCATAGTTGAAAAGACAGGTTGGAGGCAGATTTCTGTAAGATTTTGAATGTCAGTATAAAATTTTGACCTAATTTAACCCAGTTTCTTGCAACTCCCTGACTCCAGGTCTTCTCACCTTCCACCTCCCTAAGATTTTTCTCTAAGGTTGGAAAGGGATTTGGAGGGCAGGGAATATAGTTGATATTCTATCAGGTATTGGAGGAAGACAGCCTTTGGTCCTTGGTCAAGTTCTGGCCTCTGCTGACATCTACTTCAAGTAGTTCTCATCTGCTTTGGGGGCATTGCTCTTTCTCTTTGTGTCTTCACTGTTGAAGCTCTTAACTATAAGATCTGGCTCCTATGGTCTGTGAAACATTGGCTGACAGCATGAGTTTTCCTTTCTGGAAGTCCCTCTGGTCTACTGGTCTATTCTTCTATCTGTTTCAATGACACACATTTTATACTTCTTATTGATGCATTGTAATTATACATATAGTGAGGTTCAAAGTGATACAAGTATACATGTGCACAGTCTCTTCTGTTTTCTATTTTATCTATAGCTTCCACATATGAGAGAAAACACATGACCCTTGACTTTCTGAGACTGGCATAATATTCTCTATGCACTTAGTATAAAATTCTTTAGTTCTACCCAATTTTCCTCAAATGACATAATTTTGTTCCTTTAGTGGCCGAGTAAAATTCCACGGTGTATATATGCCACAGTTTTATATTCCATTGATATGTTGACAGACACCTAGGCTGGTTCCATATTCCATATTGCCTATTATGAATTGTGCTGCTATGAACATGGATGCGCGTATATCATGATAGTATCCTGACTTTAATTCTATTGGAGAGATACCAAGGAGTGGTATGTCTAGATCAAATGGTGGTTCCATTCCCAGTCTTTTGAAGAACCTCCATACTGATCTCCACAGTGGTTGTACTAATTTGCAGTCCCACCAACAGCATATAAAATTTCCTATTTCCCCACATCCTTGCCAGCATTTATTATTATTATTCATGTTCTTGATGACTGCCATTTTGTGGGGGGTAATGGTGGATCAGAGCAATTTTTAATATTCTCTGATAAGCCTAGAGCTGCAGGAGGCTGGCTTCCTGCTCAGCCCTCCAGGGACCCAAGGCTTCTCAGAGAGGGTCATTTTTTTTTCTTTAAGTGTTTTCTTCCCCAAGAAGCTGAGCATGGATACTAAGTACCCTGGAATTCCCTACATCACTCTCTAGCTCATCACTGGGAGAGATGGAGGATGATCCCAGTCTCTGAAACCCTCAATGGTCCTGCACCACATTGCTCTTCTTTCTTTAACACTACTCAGGAAAATTGACCCACAGGCCATATTTTATTCTTCTCTATACTGTTTATGGTAAAAAGTTATGTCCCAGAGTCCCTTAAACTATTAGCATTTTGAAGTGAAAACAAACAAAACCCCCAAACTCTTTTCTCTCTCAAAATATCTAGCTATTAAAATAAACATGTCGGTTTTCAAAATTCTGTATTCTCTGTATTTAACAACTCATTTAGTCATGTAAAAGTGAAGCATTGGCGGAGGTAGCTGAAGCAATGGATGGTTGTGGCCAGATCTGGGTGGGGGGGGGTCAAGTGCTGTGAAGTGGAGGAGTCTTCAGCTAAGAGAGTAAAACATTATTGTTATTCCTTAGCCTGTGGAAGTATCCCCCTTTTAGGGGTGCACCCAGCAGATGGGAGCAGTATGTTCCTGGAGAAGTCGAGGGGGAAGCCCCCTCTGGACTGTGCATGCGCTTCAAGGATGCCTTCCATGTTCTCCACAAATAAAGAAATAGTGCTTATTTCCAACTCATTTCCTCAATTTGCATTTTGAAAGTCTTCAACAGTTATGCATCATTAACATGACATATTAATAATTATACATATTGACAGCCTATGAATTATTTCCTTATCTCAGTTACCTAGAAAGTTGAAAAACAACTGTTTACAAATGCTGGTCCTTAAAACGGCTACATCTGAATTACCTAGAAAGAATTATGAAAACTCACCTCTCTGTGGGCCCCAAGAGCTGAGACTATGAGGAGTGAGGTGCAGCCTACAAGCTGTACGGCTTGATGCATCGTTGGTCTCAGAACTTCTGCATTGAAATTCATGAGATTTGTCTTTGTTTTTGCTATAGCCTTATTAGATTTTTATATTAGTATTATGCAACTTCATAAAACAAATTAGGAAGTACTCCTTATTTTTCTGTTATTTGCAACAGTTTAAGTAAAATTGGCATGGTTTATTGCTTAAATGTTTGGAAAAATTCACCAACATAATTATGTATGTTATTTTTAATTGGAAGGTTTTAAATAACACATTCAAGAGCAGGGCATGGTGATTCATGCCTGTAATTTCAGCACTTGGGAAGCTGGGACAGGAGGATTACAGGTTCAAGGCCAGGCTCAGCAATTTAGAGAGACCCTTAGCAACTTAGTGAGACCTTTTTTAAAAATAAAAAATGAATAAATGAAAAAGGGCAGAGTATAGCTTGGAGGTCGTTGGAGGTAGAATGCCTTGGGTTCAATCCCCAGTGCAGAAAGAGGAAAGAGAGAGAGAGAGAGAGAGAGAGAGAGAGAGAGAGAGAAAGAAAGAAAGAAAGAAAGAAAGAAAGAAAGAAAGAAAGTCAATTTCATTAACAATTGTGGACCACTCAGATTGTCTACTGATTCTCCTATTAGTTACGGCAAGCTTGTGTTTTCTATTAATTTGCCCATTTGAATTAAATTTCCAAATATATTGGGTAAATCTTGTTAATGATAGTCTCTCATGTTTCTCCAACACTTTCTTTTGAAAATATTTAAGCATATAGAAATATTTGAGAATTCTGCAGTGACCACTCTTCATTTTCAGTGCCTGACATTTCATTTACCATAATGTCCTCTAGATTCATCTACATTGTTGCAAGTGACAGGATTTCCTTTTTATTTTTAAATCTGAATTATAATATTTGACTATTATATAATATTCTTTTACATATGCACAGTGACGCATTGCTTGACAACAGGGATACATTCTGAGAAGTGCATCATTAGGGAATTCTGTTGTGCAAACATAGATTGTACTTACACAAGCTAAGATGGCCAAGAGGTGACTGGGTGATATCATCTTATGGGATCATTGTTATGTACATAATCCATCATTGACTGAAACGTTGTCAGGAGCACATGACTATATATCTCACACTTTCTTTACCCATTCATCTGATGAACATTTAGGTTCGTTCCATATTTTGACTCTTGTGATAATACTTCAGTTGAACATGTGAGTGCAGATATCTCTGATTTTATTTTCTTTGCATATGTACCAGGGGGATTGATGAATCATGTATTAGTTCTATTTCTTTTTTTAATTAGTCCTGTGAATTGGACCCAGGGGTATCCTACCTCCAAGCTACACTCCCACTCCCCACCTTTTTTTTTAAATGGGGTCTTGTTAAGTTGCTGAGACTGGCCTCAAACCTAAAACCCTCCGTCTCAGCCTCCTAAGTACTGGGATTATAGATGTGCACCACCATGTCTAGCTAGTTCTATTTTTAATTTTTGAAGAACTTTATGCTATTTTCTCTGTGCTATCAATGATTGTACCAAATTGCATTCCTACAAACAATGAATTCCCTTTTCTCCACCTTAGTATCAACACATTGTTATTTTTTGTCTTTCTATAGTAGCCATTCTAACAGGTGTAAGGGTATAGCTCATTGTGGTTTTCATTTGCATTTCCCTTATTATTAGTGTTGTTGAGCAAATTTTCATACATCTGGCTATTTTTATGTCTTTTTTGTACTTTTAATGGTGCATTGTAATTATACATCATTATCCCTACTACTGTCACTGATAAAATCACTTTCAGATGTTGGACCAATTCAACAAAAGGCCACTAGATGGTGACCTCCACTAACTTTTTATATTAATGGATGGAATGTGAGGCATTGATTGTCTTATTTACTAAAAACCACAGTCAATTTTTAAATCTTAGAATTGGAACACACTGTAGTGGCCATTATTATTAGGCCAAGAAGGGCCAAATGACTTAAGATAGTTACACAACTATTACTAGGAACAGCTAGAATCACTCAGGGCTTATTATGTGCCAAGCACTTGCTAGTTGTGTAAACAAAAATTACAAATTAAAATAACAAGAATTAATTCATCTGGCATGTCTTACTAATGTTGGAATTTGTTTGTTTTGCCCTCAAAGGAAGAACTACATTTTTTAAAAAAGTAGTTGTTTGGTCTCAATTGCATTACATTAAAATTATAAGGAGTAAAATGATGGCTCATTTTTCTTGTCCTAAGGTTATTGAGAAATAAGAAGACATACAATTTTCAAAAAATCAATATCTGCACCAGTATTTTTATTTTTGGAGGATACATTTTATTCTATATTAGGTTTTTAGAAAAGCTCCCAAGGATTATTGTCAAAAGCCTGCCAGAAAGGAATTACTATATGAAAAAGTTAAACTTGTGTGACCAGTAGATGTGGCTTTCATTATATATTTCCTGTTTTCTACAGTATGAATGGGTCAGGAAAAGATCATGAACTATAGTTAAATAAAAATAATCTCGATATATCTTTCTTATTGCTTTTCTGCATTTCTACTGTTTAATACTCTTGTTGGTAGAATGTCATTATAAACCATAGTGAGATTCCAAGTGATATAAACATACATGCACACATCAGTTGGTGTATTTCTGTCTGTATAACACCTCCCCTTTCTCTCCCCCCCCAAACACGTTAGTGAGATTGGTAATGAAGCCTTCTTGCATGTTCCTAATCTTCAGGAATCAGTTTAACTAAATGTGCCTTCACATGTTAGTAGTCTCACAGATCTAAGAATTTAGCATGAAATGTAAAAATCCAAGCACCAAGTTCTAATATATTCACTGAGGTTTTTTCAAATAAACTTTGAATGGTGCACTGTAACTCTTTCAGTCAGCATTCACACTGCTGTGACCCAGAACACCTGAGCACCACAACTTAGAGGAAGGAGATTTATTTGCTCACAGTTCCAGAGATTTCAGGGGTTCAATCCATGTTAGACCAGTTGAAGTCTGTGGAACTCAGGGCATGGTACAGCAAGCAGAGATAGAGAGAGCTGGAGGGCTCTGCTCTCACATCATGGAGGCCTGCAGCAGAGACAGGGAGGGGAGGAGGAACCATCTATAATCCCCAAGGCCACACACCTAGGGACCCCTCCTCAGCAACCAAGCCCCGCCTCCAACATGGCTGCCTTGTCTACATAAGGTCTAGGGGGACATTCATCATGTTGAAGTTTAATGTGATAGAAACAATAATATACTTTAGAGACAAGACCCTGTTTTAAAATAGAAAATAAAAAGAGCTGGGGGTATAGCTCAGAGGTAGAACACCCCTGAGTTCAATCTCCAAAAATGTCATCTAATATATAAATAATTTCTCAATGTATTCTTTTTGTCTTTGATAATTTTCTCAATCACCTTAATAGATAAAAATAATTTCCCTTGATTATATATTTTAAAAGTTTCTATTTTTTTCTGAAACTGACTCATGCTATAATTATATTATTAGTAACGTTAGTATTGGAAATATTTTATTTGTCAGAAGACACATAACATAGTTGAGAGGTTTACAAAGGTCATACACTGAGACCATGGACAGAAAATCATGTAGCCTCTCAATGCTATTATTGAACAACTGAATCTATTTTTTCCTTTCAGATTCTGGTTTTAGTTCCATTTTGCTGAAATAAGGTTAATATATCTTTCATTTCACCTAATATGCTTTCTTATATAAAATACTTAGAATCTTTAGTCAGACCCTATTAGTGATTAAGTAGGTCTAGACACAAAAGCAACAACATACACTGTGAGTTTGAGTATTTGTCTTCTCACTTTTTATTATACATGAGTTTAAATAATTGTGTTCTGACTGGTGATAGGTGTTGATCAAGTATTAAAATAAATAAAATGTTAATTCTACCACATAACCTTTAGCTTCCATTTCAATGCCTATAAGATGAGGCAAGTGAAGGCATTTTGAAGAGTTTATTTTAGCTAAAATCCCATTTCCATGATTCTATATTTGAGGTTGTTGATATTTAAAATTCTTCCCTGGGGGCTATTGATTCAGGAAAACATCTGTAGAACACATGGAATTACTTTAACACCATTTTCCCAAGTATTTTTGTTCATGGCAGGCTACCAGAGAGTCAGGTATGAAATTAATACAATTTTTAGGCATTTTATGTTCTTACTTTGGTTAATAATTAAGTAAATAAGCAATTTCACTATTAGTATCCTGGACTAGAATTCTCACATACCCTTCAACCAGGTATGAGACTGTGGACTTGTAACTTAGGCCTCTCAACAGCCTCAACTTTTAAATGGGAATTACACTAGTACTTCCCTTATGGGGGTGCCTGAGGTCTAAGTGATGTGGAACACATACAGCAGTGCCTAGAACCTATGAATGCTAAGCGTCGAGCAGTTACCTCAGCGTAGATGTGAAGATTAAATTAGAAATGAAAGACGGTGCTATTTAACAACATAATGAATGAAAAAAATCAGTGGTACATTTTGTAAACTATCTTCCCCCAAACATCAATTTTTAAAAATCAATGTTTCAGTGATACCTGGAATAGTGGAATTTCACGCGTAGAAGGAACTCACAGTTTACCTACCAGGTTCCCTACCCATGCAGAAACACACATCTGGGTGGACCACAGGACATCTTTCATTCATTTATCCTGAAGGGGAAGAAGACATAATTGCAAAGTGATTTTTTTTTACATTCTTTGATTAAAATATATCTCATGATAATGAACTGCTGGATTCTCTGGGGTACAATCTAGTCCTGATTTTTATTTAGTTCCTTTCTAGAGCATTCCATTAACTTCAATTAAGACTCTTTTCAGTGAAATACAGAATTTATATCATTATTATATGTGGGGAAAAAAGGAACTTTAGAATTAATGATTATAACATAATTAAAAATTTGAGAGAATTTCTTATCTCAAACTATTATTATGTAAAATGGTAAATGTTTGAAAACATCAGGAGGTAAACAGATACTTAAAACTTTTCTAAAATATTCTGCTCTAATCTTATTAATAAATTACTACTTGAAAATAATAATTTAGATATTTTAGAAGCAAGAGTCCCTAAGACTCAGTTCACCAGCACTACCCTCCAAAAACATTGTTCCTAGTAGATGAGATGGTATAATACTTTGGAATAATTTTCATTTGATATTTTTTCTAGTGAAATACTTATTCCTATGATATATGAATTTTGCTCTCTTGTTTTCCGTTTTGTACTCTCTGACACTGTTTTTTGAATATAGGTTACAAATAATTTTTGCATTATCTTCCAGTCTTTTTAAAATTTAAATTAAATTAATCTTTAACTGATACATAAAAACATGAAAATTGTACTAATCCACTAATATAGTAGATTAGTGAGTAATGTTTCAATGCAGGTATACATTGTGTATTGTTTAAATCCAGTTAAACATATGTATCTCCTTATCATTTATAATTTCCTTATGTCAAAAATTTCAATATCCTTTCTTCCACGGATTTGTTCATTTATTTATTTATTTACTTATTTACTTTGGTACTTGGAATTGAGCTCAAGGGCATTCTATCCCTGAGTTACACCCCCAGCCCAATTTCATTTTTTATTTTGAAACAGCATCTAAATTGCTGAGGCTGGCCCTGAACCAAGATCCTCCTGTCTCAGCCTCCTACAAAATGGGATTACAGGTGTGAGGCACCACACCTGGCTTCTTCCACTTTTTAAAGATGTTTAGTACATAATCATTTTCTATAGTCAACTCAGTGTGCAATAGGGCAACAGGGCTTCTTACTCTTACCTAACTGTAATGTAGTACCTATTGATCCTGTCCTCAACCGGCATGATTTTTATATTCTCTTGACTTTGGGTCTTTTTATTGAAATGTTTATACATATCCTCTATTGTCTTCCTTAATTACTCAACTGTTTATTTGTATTCTCTTGGATTTCATAGAGCTTTTAAAAAATCATTCTTTTGGATTCTTTGAAATTTCACCTACTTCGATATCTTTGGAATCTGTCACTGTGGAGTTATTAACTTTAGGAGTGTCATTTTGCCTCACTTTTCATATTTGTGGTGTTTCTGTGTTGAGATTTGCTCATCTGTTGGGATGGTTCTGTCTTCCAGTCTTACGCCTTCTCCTGAAGACATGTCTTGGGGTATCACTTTGTTGTGTAGTTTTGAGTTTGATTCCACACAAACTTCACAGTCTCTTTGGCTGTGATTAGTGGGTTTTTGCCCAATGTGCACCATGTGGCAGCCAGAGGGACTCACTTCCTCTATAAGTCTGGTGAGAGAGTGGTCCCTCTAGTAGTTCAGGCAGGTGTGTTGTAGATAGCAGAGTAAATGGGGTGCACCTTTTTTGGTTTCTCCTACAATGGGAGTAGAAACCCCCACCAGGTAATAGGGGTATCTTCAGATATTGCTGATATTGGTTCTGCTACTTAAAACAATTCTGGTATTGGCTTTCCCAGTCATGAGGGGTCTGAAGCTTTAATCCTTTGTCTATACACTGGTGCAGATCTCAGCGTTTCATTGAGGGATGCAGAGGCTCAGGGCTCAGCTCCCCCTCAATGGCACTCACCTCCTGTCTTGTCATCAATGTGTGATCTGATGGGCTGTGGAGCGACACATGCTGAGGACCTTTGTAGGTGTGGTATCCATAACACCTGTGTTATTTCTTCCTGCTATTGATGTGGAAGTGTCCTGGAGTGGGTGTCAGATCCCTCTAACTGTGCCTGCATGGAAATGGGTTGTCAGTTGGGGGGGTTCCCCCTCTTTTCTTTAATTTGAAGTAACCTCCAAGGTGTGGAGGTCTAGAGGGACTACGTCATGGGTGGAGCAAGGAGCATGTCCACTCAGCTGGGCTGGGAGCGTAGTTCAGCAGCGGAACACCTGCCCAGTGTGTGCAAAGTCTTAGGCATGGTCCCCAGCACTGCAAAGAAACTGGGAAAAACATTAAAGTATAACAACAGCAATAACAACAAGTACACAAAAAATAGAGGGAAATTAATGTAGAATATAATAAAAAGTTAAACAAGACAATAGATTTTTTTAAAAAAGGAAAAATAATTAAAAATTAAAAAGAGGAGCAAAAAGAAAGAAGAGACAGCAGATTAAAAAGTAAAGTAGTGAAAAAAGGGAAAGTGAAAGAAAAAGGGAAAGAAGAAAGTTAAAAAGAAGAGAAATAAAAAAAGAACAGCAACAATAATAAGACTATTAATAGAAAATAAAACTCCCTCCCCACTGACCCAGTCCTCTTATACTGAGTACTATTTCTTGGCTTCCAGGGTATCCAGCATCCTCCCTAGGGCTCTCCATGTCTGAATCATGGAAGAAATGTTCAAACTTATTTCACTCCTTCCTCTATGCTGTCTTCAGTCTATCCTGGACATCACTTCTGGCTTAACCTTTACTAAGAGATAGAAGGGATTTTTAGGATCTGTCCTCACAGATAACTTCTCATGGGTGACTTTGCTCAAGCTTCTTTATTGTTGTTGTGTGCCCACAGGACAGGCATCAGACTTAGAAAGGTATACATGGACTTCCATCATCTGACGCCAACCATCTGGGTGAAGTGGCCACTGACCCCCTCATGGCCAGGCTTAAGGGATCTGTGTCTTATCCTAATTGAGATGTTCTAAAATGTGAACGCCAGAGTGGATGTTACCCAGATACGTCTGGGCTGCTCACTACTCAGAGGCCAATATTTGGGAAGCGAGAGTTGGTTAGAATGAATCAGGTTTACTCAAGGCCTGGCGATCTTGAGCGGATGAAGAGGCTCAACCTCAAAGCTCCATCTTGGGGAAGTGGGGGGCACCAAGGGTTTTTATAAGGAGGGAAAGGAGGAGAAGGGACAGAAGGCTGTGTGTTGAGTAGGGTCTTCGTTATCAAGGGCATATGTCTCCTTTTTAGTTCTCTGGAAGGTCACAGTGGATCTCCCCCTCCTGGGGATAGCTACAGTAGAGTTGATGCACAGGACTGAAGAGGAGGGAGGGGAGTTACAAAGGTCACCAAAGGTCCTGGGTTCTGTAGATCTGAAGATTTAGCAGTGGACATTTTAACCAGGAGGGGCAGCAACCTTTCTGAAGGGCAAAGGAAGTGACTCTGCCCGGGACAACTCCAAAGGAGCAGCCTTGTTACGTTACACTAAGACGTTGTTTTCTTTACTGCTGTCGATATACTTAACAGTACTTGGTTTCTCGTAGGTGCTTTATACGTTAAACGAATGAGTAGAAAAATATCTCTGAGGCATCTGGCTGTTCGTCACTTCCATTTAAAATTTCCTTTTCCTGTGATTCACTGCTAGTAATCTTTGTCTCCTCATTCCTCTTTGACTAGTTCTTCTTGATTTCCTTATTTGCTTCTACCACTGTTAATTCCGATTTCCTTAAAAATCTATTTTCAACTCATTTCTTCAAACATACTCATTTACTTTTATTGTCAGGCTTTCTACAGATGGTAGAAACTTTTGTTGTTGTTCCGGGATTGAACCCACATGCATTCTACCACCGAGCTATGCCCCCAGCCCTCTATTTTTTTTATTTTGAAACAGAGTCTTGCTAGGTTGCTGAGAGTTTCACTAAATGGCTGAGCCTCAGCAATTTGATCCTCCTGCCTCAGCCTCCCAAGTACTGAGATTACAGGTGTGTGCCACCATGCCTGGTGGTGAACACTCATATAGCCTGAAGATTCCCAATTTTAGCTTCTCCTTTAAGGCCCATTATTTTTTTATCCCTGAAATTTCAAATGAATATCCCAGAGACACTTAAATTCAACAACTTCACCCTGAATCCCACACTCTTGCCTTCTGTCCCTGCCCAGGGGAATGGCACTAGTATCCATGCTTGCTCGTCCACACGAGGATCCAGGGAGTCACCTTCTCTTCCACCTTTGCTTAGAGTAGCAGAGTGTGGTGTTTTTACCAGTTGGCTTTATTTTTATAGAGCAAAGGTGAGGGAGGGCTGTGTGTTCTTTGACTGTTTTAAATTTCCTTCTGTATTGGAGAATCCTAAGTCTTCCCCTCATCTTGCCTCTTATCTCCTTCATTTTATGGTTTCCAAAAAGCACCTCTCCTTTTCTTTCTTTTTGAAAATAGCTTTTAAGATAGAATTTACATTTTATATAATTCACCTACTAAAACCTTTCAATTAAATGGTTTTTATTGTAGTCTCAGAGTTGTGTAACCTTCACCATGATCTAATTTAAGAAAATTTCGGAGCTGGGCGTGGTAGTGCACGCTTGTAATCCCAGTACTTGGGAGGCAGAGACCGGAGGATCTGGGTTCGCGGCCAGCCTCAGCTACTTAGTGAGGTCCTCCGCAACTTCATGAGACCCTGTTTCAAAATAAAAAATAAAAAATAGGGCTGGGGGTGTAGCTCGGAGGTAGAATGCCCCTGGGTTCCATTCCCAGTACCGCAAAA
>PVJS01047781.1:0-15320 GCA_004027185.1 Glis glis
TCTCTCTCTCTCTCTCTCTACCTAGTGAGGCCCTCCGCAACTTCGTGAGACCCGGTTTCAAAATAAAGTATAAAAAATAGAGCCGGGGGTGTAGCGCAGAGGTAGAATGCCCCTGTACTGCAATCAATCCCCGGTACTGCAAAAAAAAAAGAAAAAGAAATTAAGATTGTAACATAAGAACTGCCTCAGCCATGACACCAGTAAACCATGAGTCTTCCTTGGTTGAAGAGTAACCAACGAAAGTGGTGGTGCACGCCTATAATTCCAGTACTAGGGAGGCTGAGACAGGAGGATCGCAGGTTCAAGGCCAGCCTCAGCAACTTAGCAAGGCTCTGTTTCAAAATAAAATAAAAAGGGCTGGAGGTGTAGCTTGGAGGTAGAATGCCCCTGGGTTCAATCCCCAGTTCCAAAGAAAAAAATAAATTGATGTAGCTTGTGAATTTACTGGCATTCAATAAATTCAGACCATGTGGAAAGACACAAATATGTTTGGTCTATGTTAATGACACAGACTGCTCATGACACCCTTGTGAGGCAGAGATCGGAGCCTGCCCGAGGAGGAGGAGCCCACCCTCCCAGAGCTCAGGACGCTCCACACCCGCAGGCTGAGGCCAAGGCTGTGGCCACCTCCAGCCCCCACGCTGAGCACCCGCCCAAACTGGCTTCAGGAAACAGCAGCAACTACAGCCGTCACAGGACAGTCACCCAGAAGTCCTGAGTGTGCCAGCGGGTCCCACCTCAGCAGCCCAGCAACTGCCCCCACCACCCATGGACACTCACAGACACTGAGACACACAGACACAGACACACAGAGATACCCACACATACACACCCACAGACAGACACACATGACACAGACACACAGACACTCAGACAGGCACCCCCCACACACACACACACTGAGACGCAAACAGATCATGACAGATGTGCATGTCAGATGCATGACATGCAGACTCACACTCAGAGATATACAAACACACCTGCACATACCCATGCACAGGTTCACACTGAGAGACACACGGGGCCTCGGTCCCTGGGCCACTCCTCCCGGGGTCAGAAGGCGCAGCCCTGTCTCCCCTCGGGGCAGCACAGCCCCAGCCCCAGATGCTGCCTCAAACTCACGAAAACCAGCCCTGACCACTGCCCCCAGCCACATCCCAGGACAGAGACACAGAGAAGCAGGATTGCCGGGGCCTGGACAGCCAGCCTCGGGGGAGGGGAGGGGGCCAGGGCAGAGGACAGGGGCCCACACCCAGGAGGCCCGGGGCGGTCAGGGAGCACTGTGGCCATCTGAGGGAGACGCTGGGCTCGCAGTGGGCCACCACCGACTTCCTGGTCATGTGTCTCTGGCGGCGGCCTTACCAGCCTCCCTCTCCGCCGACCTGATGCCTCCCGGGACAGATTTTGCTGAGGTTAGACACGAGCGTGAGCACAGGCGCGCAGCAGCCCCGCCCGGGGACAAGATGCCGGGGCGGCCCCCTCGGTCACCGCCCGCCACCTCACCTGCTCATCAGTGGTGAACAGCAGCATGCCGAACGCGGTGAAGAGGCACAGGTGGACGGCCAGCAGCAGCCCGACGCTGGGGGAGGGCGCGGTCACTACTGGCACAGCGCGGGCCATACCAGGGGACACCCGGCCGGCCACCAGTCTGGTTATGGGCCTGGGGCAGAGCCATGCACAGCCACCCCCTTTCTCCTCAGAGAACCCAAGTGCTCCACCCTAGACGCCTGGAGGTCAGGCTGGCAACCCACCCGGGGCACTGGGGGGAGAGGTCACTTCCATCCTCCTGGCTAGACAGAGGGGAGCCAGCCAGGTGTGCCACCAGGGAGGAGACTCGAGGCAGAGGGCGGGCCATGGTGACATTTCTACTGGCAGGAGCCCAGAGTGGCGGGGGGGGGGGGGGGGGGGGGGGGGGGGGGGGGGGGGGGGGAGGAGCTAGGGGGAGTTGAGGCTGGACAGATGCTGGACCCCGAGAGCCCCAAACTTCTGGTGGTAACGGGAGCCAAGAGGACTTTCCAAGCGGGGATGGCAGCCTAGACTGATGAGCGTCTACGAGGCAGCGCAAAAACAGAACGCGGCAGAAGCGGCGGGCAGGAGGAGGGGAACGGCCACAGGGAACAAGGGACCAGCGAAGGCCATCAGAGGGTCATCAGTGGGACTCAGCAGCCACAGGAGAGGGGACACAAGACTGCAGAAGGGCCTCTGAGGGGCAGAACCACAGACCCCAAACCCTTGCCCACTCACCACCCCCGGGGACTGGCAGCACCCAGTGGCCTCATGGGCCACATCCTGGCAGGAGTGTCCAGGCCTGCCCTCCAGGCCCCTTGGGATGAGCATTGGGATGGGAGTCCCAGCCCTGCAAGCCCTGGGAACCAAGAGCACACCTGGCCATTTCCGGCAGCGACCACCTGATGCACTTCAAGGTCTTCTTCATCATGGAGGAGTTCTGCAGCAGGAAGAAGGGGCGGAGGAGCCGGCGGACACGCAGGGGCTGGAAGAGACCAGGGAAGGGCTGCCGGACTCGAAACCACACCTGCGTTCTTCCACCATGACAGCAGAGGTTCCAGGGACCCCACAACCCTGGAGGACAGGACAGGCCCCTACCGGCCACTCCAGCCCTGTCCTGGGCCCGGCTGGCGACAGCCCCAGCCTGCCGACCTCAGCTGGCGGGTCGTGGCCTTCCTCCATCCTGACCTAGCACCACTCTCTGGCGCTGCCCTGGGTTCCCCTGCACCGCCGCACCAGCCACACTTGGGAATTACATTCCACATCTGGCGTTGCTTGTGCGCCCGCCGGCCCTCCAGAACCCAGGTCCCCCAGGACAAGGGTCCAACTGTTTTGTTCACCGAGGTCCCACCAGCGCCAGCACGGCAGGCCCTCCAGAGTGACCCATCCGGGGACTCACTGGCCCTCCTCCTCAAAGACCCCAGTGCCCGGTAGGGAACTGAGATGGCCAAAGGGAACAGCGGTGACCATACAACTGCTGGGGGCTCTGGCTCTGCCCCGGGCCCTGCAGCTGAGGAATCAACGCCCCCAGCCCCCCAGAACCCAATCTCACGCTGCCCGTGGTTGAAGCTCTGATCTCGGGGTTCTCCCAGCTGCCGGCTCCCCTTGCCCTGCCCAGGAACTTGCACCCACCCCTACAGTCAGAGGGAACGCACTGCCACCCTGAGGGTCTTCCCAGCAGCTGGGCCATCAGCACCACAGACACGGGCCACCAGGACTCTGGGGCTACACAGATGCACCCAAGTAGCCCCCCTTTGAGAACTGGCCACAGCGCCAGGTAAGCCCCACGCAGAGAATCGCAGCCCCGACCCACAGGCCACGGGAGAAGCCACATCTAACCAAACAGCTATGACAGAAACGGAGCAGACAGCCATATCAGAGCAGCCAGAAACTGGAGTCCTGGTGTCATCTGACCCACAGCCACAGGGCATAGGACTCCACGGGGTAGAAACTGAACGGGAGAGGACCAATCGCACCCCAGCAGGTCAGGGCCCCTGGGCCTCCCACAGCCACATGGCGTCCATGGGAGCTCTTCACAACCGACCAACTAACACAGGAAAACCCTGGGCCAGATTTGCCGATGTCCTAAGTGACGCGCTGGCCCAGAAACGGGCCTGATGTGGCATCATAGCCTCAATCAGAAAAGTCCTCCTGAGGCTGGGTGGGCAGGGTCGGCAGTTCCTCCTGTCTGGACTGAGAGGGGAAACGATTCCCAGGATGGGGAGACAGGATATGGAGGAGCAGGACTGGAAGACTGGGGACAAGGAAGTCTAGAAGGATGCCGGAGGTCGGGGCCCGCTGAATGTGCACAGGGCGCCCAGAGCTCGGCCCCGGGGATGCTCATGATAGAGCATCACTCAGCAGGGTGCCGCACCTGTAGGTCTCTGAGGCTCTTCCCCCAGCTATGCACAAAGCAGCCACTAAGACAGGGATGGAGAGCTGGGTGAGGTGGCGCATGCCTATAATCCTAGTACTTAGGAGGCTGAGACAGGAGGATCACAGGTTTGAGGTCAGCCTCAGCAATTTAGCGAGACTTGCAGCAACCTAGCAAGACCCTGTTTCAAAACAAAAAATAAAAAGGGCTGGGGGTGTAGCTCAGAGGTAGAATCCCCTGCGTTCAATCCCCAGTATCACAAAAAGAAAAAAAAGACAGGAACGGAGGCTCTGCCTGGAGACAACCACCCGCCCTGGCAGAAGCAGAACCCACACCAGGCCCCTCATGGCCACCTGGTATTGGACTGCCTACACTGACCTTCCGGTGCCAGACACCGATTTGTCCCTGGACAGACAGGTGTGCGGATCATGACTGGTGGCCCTGCCCACGGTGCCTTTCCCAGCACCACCGTGTGAGGACTTGGGGACCAACTCAGTGGGGAATTACGGCCACCTCGGTGCCATACAGGCTACCACAGGACCAGCAACCCCTCTAGGGCATAGCCATGGTGCTCACGTAGAAGCAAGGTCCCGAGCCTTAGAAGACACAGCGATGCCAGGCTGGGGGCTACAAGGTACAGCACAGGTCACTTGAAGGGCACCCAGTGCACCTAGGAAATGGAGTGACCCCATCATCTTGGGCCCCGCTGGTCTGGAATCGTCCATTGCCGAGGTGGGCACTTCCACCAGGGACACACCCATCCCACTAGGCGGGACCATAACTTGCCCAAGGGGGAGAATGTGCCAGCAGGGTGCGCATGCAATTACCAAGGGCAGACCGGGGTGCTGCTGCGACCCACAGCTGCAGGAAGGTCCACATGGGACCCCTGGGGCACCTCTTAGTACACCCGCATCCAGCAGAAAAACTCCAGCCATGGAGAGAAACCAGGGCCACCCCAGACTCAGCCCCTTGGGAATGAAGGCCTGGGTCACCGTGCCAGGGAGGAGCCCAGACCCGCTGTGGAGTGGAGTAAGGCACAGGGGCCCAGGGGGCAGACGGGAGCTATGTAAGAAAGCCAGGGCCGTCTCCACGGCTGCTCACGGCTCCCCCAGCCTGTCGGGCAGGCCTGGTTTTAACACATTAGTGAACCTCTTTTCTCCCCCTCTCCCCTTCTAATTTCATAGACGTGATCCTGGGAGAGGCTATGTTTACAATTCAGCCTGTGAGCTACAGAGTATTCGCTGGCCAGTGAGACAGACACGGTGACTGTCACTCAGAAACGGTGGCAGTGGGGCTGGTGTCATTGGTCCAGATGAGGGCATGGGTGCCTCCTCCTTAGTGGGGAGCAGGGCTGCTTCTTATCAGAGGGGACAGGAAGCTGCCATGCATGGAAACGGGAGGCGGCCACAGACGCAGATGCTGGGGGTTGGGGGAGGCCTTGTCCTGTCTCCTCTCAGCCTCTATGGTGCTGCCAGGGGGGACCCGCCACTCCCATCCCTCCCTCAGCAGGCAGCTGCTCTGGCCAGGCCACCCCTCCCAGAGGTCAAAGGGCAGGATCCCAGCTCAGCCACCCCTCCGGGGGCACCTCATAACCCCTCTGGCTCCCTTCCCTCTGGGCTCCACCAGTTTCCCTTTCGGTTTTTTGGTTCCTCGATACCTGTGTAGTCCCTTTATTCAATTCTACCTATCAAAGCACCTGGAGGGCTTGTGTCTCCCCGACAGATCTTGACAGATCCAGCTGATACCACGCCAGCCTGCCCTGGCTCTGCTCACAGCTCTGGATAGCTAGGGAGTGGGTTTTCTCACTGCCGGGCCTCACAGAGCTTTGGGTGTGACGATTGGGTACACTGAGGCCCTGGGGTGGCACTTCCATAGGGACCCAGCCAGGTGGATGAAAGACAGAAGTCAGAGCAGCCCAGAACGTGCTCCCAGGCCCTCCTCTCACCAACAGGACACCCCAAGGGACACCCCAAGCCTTCTCCAGACCTCAGCCCTCCACCTGCAGGTGGGCGCGAGGCTCCTTGGCCAGTGGGAGCCTGAGGTGCTATGGGCCATGGGCAGAGCTGGACAGGTGGATGGCAGGGTCGCAGGGCTCGAGACACCATCCACTGCCCATCTGGGCAGCCGTACCTGCACCCCCATCCCCACTGGGCTCCCCCAGGTCCAGAGCCGCCTCACCACCTACCTCCTGACAAAGGAGACTCAGGGACACGATCCAGTCCACCAGGGACACAGCCAGCACCGTGAGGTAGGCCAGCAGCCACCGGCTCTTCTGGAACTGGGCCTGCCCGACCAGGTAGCTCTGCAAGAGACGCGGAGGGGTGAGCAGCGAGCGCCACGCAGGCACAGACCCCATGGGAGGACACAGCAGCAGAGCAGCAGTTTGTCCTATGCTGCCATCCCATGCGGCGCTACGGCAGAGGCCGGGAGGTGCGCGCTCCCGCCAAGACCACTGGTGACTCGCAGCGCAACCTCTGGCGCGCCTGTCTTCTCTCTGGCCTCAGTTTCCTCATTGGTAGGGGTTCCCACCTGTTCTGCCCATGTGAGCCGCCAGTGTGTGCAGTGTAAGAGGGAAGACACCAAAGGCATTCCGATGTCACAGTCTGGATAGGAATGTCCCCCAAAAGCTCATGGGTTGAAAGTATGGTCCCCCACGCGGCAAGGTCCAGAGGCGTTTAGGCACTGATTGGACGGTGAGAGCTCTGACCCATCAGTGGATGGATTCACCTGTTGTGAGCTGGGAGAACTACTGGGAGGCGGGCCCCAGTTGGAGGAAGAAGGTCACTGGGGGTGTGCCTGGAAGGGTTTATCTTCTCCCGGGCACACTCACACGTGTGCACATGCTCGCTCTCTCCCCCTCGCTTCCCGGCTGCCTGAGCTGAGCAGCTCTCCTCCACCTCGCCCTCCACCATGATGTTCTGCCTCCCCTCAGGCCCAGAGCCAACCATGGCTCTGAAACCATGAGCCAAAATAAATCTTTCCTCCCCTAAGTTGTTCTCGGGTACTTTGATCACAGCAATGAAGAGCTAATACACCAGAAGAGACCAGGAAAAAGACAGAGCCCGTGCTAGGGCGGGGGAGGGGCCTCAGGCAAGCAGCAGGTGGCGGAGGAGGTGGGCTTCTGTCTGGTCTGCCACGTCCCACCCTCCAGACAGCCTCCAGAGGTCACCGCCTGCAGATAAAAGTAACCACACACACCGCCCATCCGTTTTCATTCCAGTTTAAAAACCCCTAGTCCTCCTAACCACATTATGGGCTAAAAAAGAAGAAGCACGAAATTGCCAGGGGCCTGCCACCTCTCCCTCTCCTGCTCTTACTCACGCGCACGCGCATCACCATCCAGCGGGGCCCACAGTCAACAGGCCACCCACCCTTCCCACCCGGGCCTACAAAGAGGCCCCACGTGACGGTGACCCGGAGGCCTTGTACACCCACGGCCCAGGCCGCGGGGACCCTGGAACTGCAGTGCTAAAAACAACACAACATGCATCGCAGTGAGACTCAGCTCCTCGGCCTTGCTGGAAAGCAGCTATGGCACGGACTCATGCAGCCCGCAAGCTGACAAGAGCCTCAAGGGCCCACCTCCTGCTTCCAGAAAGATCCAGTGACAGATGGAATCTAGAGTCAGACACACAGCAGCCACTGTGTGGGAAGAGACCCCTCTCTTTTTTTTTTTTTTTTTTTTTTGGTACTGGAGAGTGAACTCAGGGTTGTTCTATCTCTGAGCTACAACCCTAGCCCTACTTTTTTTTTTTGAGGTACTGGGGATTGAACCCAGGGGCATTCTACCTCTGAGCTACACCCCAGTCCTATTTTTTATTCTTTATTTTGAACAGGGTCTCACTAAGTTGCAGAGGCCTCACTAAGTAGCTGAGGCTGGCCGCGAACCTGTGATCCTCCTGTCTCAGCCTCCCAAGTACTGGGATTACAAGCATGCGCCACCATGCCCAGCTTATTTTTTATTTTGAAACAGAGTGTTTGGGGTCTTGCTAAGTTGCTGAGGGTCTCACTAAGTTGCTAAGCTTGGCCTCAAATCTGCACTCCTCCTGTCTCAGCCTCCCAAGTACTGGGATTACAGGTGTGCACCGCCTGACTAAAGAGACCCCTTTGTGTCCCAACTCCTCTCCTCTTTGGGGATGGCAGGGTGGGCCTGGAGGAGAGACCACTGGGTCCCCCTGTGTGGTTGGGGTTTCCCCTCCCAAAGGCCCTCCAGGCCGCACACCCCAACAGCACGACCCAGCCCCAGCTCCACTGCAGAGGAGAGCCGACAGCCTCTGCTCCAAGGCCCAGATGTGCCCAAGAACCCGGGGCTCTGCTCAGTGTATAAAGACAAAGCGAGGCGGCCAGTCAGGCCTCAGGAGTGAACAGAGGGGCAGCCAGGGCAGCCAGGAGCCACGGGGGGCACAGACACCCGGCTCGGGCACCGCCTGCGCCAGCCTCACCTTCACACAGACATCGGCCACAAAGACCAGCAGGCAGAGTCCCTCGATGGCCTCGGTCAGCCCGCAGGGCGGCTCCCAGGGCGGGGAGCGGTAGCGCACATCCGCAGTTCTCGTGAGTGAGGACGGGGTCTCAACAAAAGCCAAAGACAGGATCAAGAAAATGGTGAAGCCCAAGGCCCTGCGAGGAGACAAAACCCGGGGAAGGTGCAGGCAGCAGCAACCGCAGGGCCGGCCGAGGCGGAGGGCGGGAGCTGGCACCTGCTGGCTGCGGCCACTTGTGCCTGGTCACATCTGCCCAAGCCTCAAGCGCCCGGGGCTGACCCCAGGGTCTGAGAAGGAACCCCGTCGCCAAGCGGCCCTGTCTGTCCTCAGGAGGGAGGGTGACGGCCGCCTCTGCGCCCGAGGGGAAGGGGACAGGTGTGGCGCCCAGACAGGTGAGGCTGGCCTCCGGCCGCCGAGCAGCCTGTGGGAGCCCCGCAGTCCACGCGCGTGCCTCTCACCTCTGGCATGTGTTCGAGTAATACCATCGGTAAAGCCACAGCGAGCTGGCGTCCATGCGGTGGTAGATAGAGCGGTACTGGAAGCAAAAGGTCACACAGAGGGGTGTGAGCAGAGGTCCTCAAGTGTGCCCTGACCTGTGCCCTACGCTACACACCCAACTCCCCTAGAGAGGCCCGATGGTGAAGATGGGCCGTGGGTAGCAGGGTCTGGCCGGCAGGTGGACGAGGTGGCCCTTCCCCGCGGGCTCAGACCCTCACACACTGCGGTCTGCCCTGCAGACCAAGAACTCCCCAGAGGCCGCATACCCAGGGCAGGCAGGTACAGCTGCGGAAGGCAGAGGTGTGCCCTCCGCCTGCCTGCCAGGCTCCGTGTCCTCCTGGGAAAGGCCTGCCCCAACCCCGGGGCAACTGTCATGCTGCAATGTCACCCCACCTAGAACCTAGAGCAGGTGGCCCAGGATGGGCCTTGATACATGGTATATCAACAACTCAGTGATCCCAGTATTCGATCACCTCCTTCACCAGGACTCAGGGAACGCGGCTGAGGTCCCACTCCCAGCCCTGGTTTGTTTGTTTTGTTTTGTTTTGTTTTGTTTTGTTTTGTTTTGTTTTGTGACAGGGTCTCACTAAGTTGCCGAGGGCCTCACTAAATTGCTGAGGCTGACTTCAAACCTGCCATCTTCCTGTCCAAGTACTGGGATTACAGGCGTGTGCCACCATGCCTGACTTTATTTTTTATTTTGAATAGGATCTTGCTAGGTTACCATGTGCTGGCCTTGAACCCGTGATCCTCCTGTCTCAGCCTCCCAAGTACCAAGATTACAGGTGGGCGCCTCTGTGCCTGGCTCCATCATGGTTATTCTAACCCACAGGCCAGAGCTAAGGCGTTGGCCCAGGACAGCAAGGAAGGGGCAGGGGACACTCGGACAGCGGGGTGGTCACCACCCACCTGGATGGCATCCTCGATGAAGACCACAGCCTGGCCGATGCAGAGGTCCCGCCTGGCCGCGGCACCTGTGTGCAGAGAGGACTGGTCAGCTGACCCTGTGGGATGCTGTGGCCCCGCCCCCACAGGACGACCAGGTGGAGGGACGAAGCTGGCTGCCGTCCTCTCCCAGCTGGCTATAACAAGATACCCGCAGAGGCAGGGGCCCAACCAAGTAAGGAGCGTGGCTGCACGCACTCCAGGCGCCAGCCCCGAGGAGACGGCTCTGCCCTCAGACTGCCGCTGCCGAGGTCACATACCCCAGCAAACCCTGTGAAGAGCAGCAGCTCTGCGGAGCCCTGGGACCAGAGTCGGGGTCCAGAGCCCAGCTCCCCCCGCTGCTGGTCCGGACGCTGCAGGCGTCTCCCACTCTACCAAGTGGGGGTGTTAACAGGCGCCCTGCTCAGCTCCCAAGAGAGTGCTGTACAGTGCATGCAGGGTGCAGGAGCCCCTGGCCAGGCCCAGCAGCGTGTGTGCCCAGTGACAGGGCTTCTGTCACTACTCGCTGCCCAGTCCCACCACCGGCCTCCTGTGTGACCCCAGTATGCTCGACTGTAAGATGGGGTCACGCTACCTGCCCACCTCCATCCACCGAGAGCACGGATTGAACAATGACCTACGAAACTGACATCTAGAACCCAAGGCACCGCTGCAACCCTTCACCAAATACTGAGGCCAACCAGCATCCCATTTCCTCCCATCCCAGCCCACAGGACCATACACCCCGCAAGCCACCCCCGGGCAGAGCCCAGGGAGCGCCCAGACGCCCCAGTCCTCCGCCAACGGCTCCTTGGCAAAGGGAGCCATCGCCGTCACCACCCTCGCCGTGGCTCTCACAGCAGAGGCGGCACCTCCCGGTGGCCTGGTGAGGTCGGCGCTGGAAGTGCCAGCTCCCCGGCCGGCCTGCTCACCAGCCCCTGCCCAGCAACAAGCGCGGCAGCCAGCCCAGCCAGCCAGTCACCTCGGCCAGGGCTGCACCGCATCACGGGCACAGGCGCTGACACTCAACAGACAAAGGGAGAACAGCACAAGGAAGCGAGGCCAGAGCGACGGGGAGGCCGGAGGCTGAGTCCGCACGTCTAAGAGGAGCACAGCGGAGGCAGCCTGGGGCCCACGGTCCGTGCGCAGCCCCTGGCAGCTCACGTCAGGCTCGGAAAGGAGGTGCATGAGCCCGTCACCGGTTCAGTTCATGATTCTACTTTTACATCTGGCCCCCTGGGACCCATGGCTGCACCAGAACGATGCAATGCCGCGCCCTGCTCCAGCACCGCTGCAGAGCAAGGGCCGGGCCCCTGCCCACCTTCCCTGGGGACACACCTGCTCCTGTCCTCGGGGGCTCCTGCGTGGCCAGGGGGCAGAGGCAGCAAGGCCCAGGGAGCAAGGGAGACACGGGGCCTCCATCCTGGCTCTGCCCTGGCTTGCTGTGTCACATGGAGCAAGCACCTTCATTGGCCTAGGCCTCAGTTTACCTCCATGGACAAACACAAGGCTCATCCTGCAGACCCCTGAATGATTCCCAGAGAGGCCCTGAAGGTGGTGGCCGCTGCACCCCTGAGAGTGTCCTGGGACATCTGTGAACAGAAGCCATCGGCATCTTCCCAGCACACAGCAGAACTTGAAGCTGATTTACCCAGCGAGCAAATGAGCCGCCTGAGGGCAGGCGTCGGAGAATCTGTCCCCCCCTCACCAAACTCCCTGGGGAGAGACAGAATCTGAGCCTGGAGAGATGGAATCACACCAGCTTCTTAGACAAGAGACAGGCGGTGGAGGCCTGAGGCAGGGGCTTGGTCCACCCAGACAAGCCACTGCACACCCAGGGTGTCAGCACCCCAGAAATGTGCAGCACCCGGGGTTCCCTTTCACCTGGCTTTCTGGTTGCTGGTTGTAAGATTCTAGATCTGGCCATCTGGGCTCCCCCAGCCCTTGCGCTGTCCCACATTGCGGCAACCCGCAGTACCTGTCACAAACCCTCAGAAGCACATCACAGCATGGGTCCCCTGCTACCCCAGAAGCCACCCAGCCTGTGACTGTGGGACCCCATGCCACCCTCCCCCCCTCCTCCTGCTTCTCCACCCTGCCCCTGCCGTGCCCCTCATTGTGAACACAGCCCTGCCAAGCCCTCGCCGGGCCAGTTGCCTCTGCTAGGGGCATCATCCCCCAACTTCTGAGTCCAGGAACCGCCCCAGGGCAGCTCCCCCTGCCACAAGCTCTTCACTCTGGGTGGCAGTCACCTGTCCACACCCCATCACCCACTAGATCTCAGAATGGAGTGCAAAGCTGGGGAGACATCAGACATGCAAACACTGTATCCCACGCCGCAGCCCCGACCAGGGTCTCCCTGCCCCAAGCCTCTGCCCCCAACAGCCAGATCTAGACTCACTTTCCTCTTGCTCTGCGCTCCACCCTGCACAACCTGTGCTGGGCCCTGGCCAGCATCCTGTGTGGCCCTGGGCGAGCCCCTACCTTCTCTGTGCTCAGTCACAGATCCTACCCAGCAGGACTTGTGCAGATCCAGTGGGTGTCTGCGCTGCGGTGTTTTGCGAAGGAGGCTCTTCGTCTGCACTCTAAACTCTACGGCACAGCACACGCTCCGCCTTTTTCACCAGCAGAGGAAGGGTAACTTTCTGACCCAGGGGGAAAAAAACAAAGCCTTCTCCTCAACCTTTGGCCAGGGCCCCATCAGGTGGAGCTGAGTCAAAAGAAGCCAACTGCAGAGTCCCCAGGGTCCCCTGCAGAGCTCCCCACCCCCACCCCCCCACTGCTAGGAGATGCAGACCCAAACACAGGGGCCATCTCAGAGCCAGGAACGGGCTGAATGAGCCATGCTCATGGGCAGCCCGGCCCAGGAGATCGGAACACAGAGCATTCTGTCCTCCTCTGCAGCCCTCGCTGAGGCCGCAGCGAGGACAAAGAGCCCTCCGAAAGAGCCCCCTCTCGCCAGCCACAATGCCCAGCCTGGCTCTGGTCTCAGCAACACCTGCCAGATGTCCACACTGCCAGGGATGGGACCTGTGAGCACCACAGCATTCCTGCCCTGGTCGGCACCCACACACCGGCCCCCCAAGATTCCCTCCCTCTGCGTCCTCACAAGGCCCCTCTGCCAGCCCGTTGCTACCCCCTTTGAAGACTCAGAAAGGTTAACCAACCTGCCCAACATCACACAGCCAGGAAGTGATAACCCCAGAGAGGCACACAGACTACCAGACACAAAGCCTGTGTCCCTGAAGCACATCCCCTGTCCCAACCCGGCAGGGGCTGGGAGCACCAGCTCCAAGAAGCAACTGAAGACAGCCTCCGAGGGGGCAGCGGGGCCGGGTGGCCACCTCAACTCCTGTCAGGGACCCCATGGCTCCCCGTCACCGCACAGAAGGGCACATGCTGCGGATCAGATGAGACCCCTGTGCTGACTCAGTCTCCCCCTGGACCGAGGAGGAAAGTGAGGTCCAGAGAGGGAAGTGGCCAGGCATGAACCCAGGGTGGAACTACCAGCTGCCACAGCAGACTCCAGGACTGTGACCTTTGGCAGGGCAGGTCTTGGGGCCTCTCCAGGCCTCAGTTTCCTCATCTGTAAAGGGAAACGGAGCCTTCCATTTCTGATCCAGCACTTAATTCCCCAGGAGTCAGTCAGCAACAGGGACTCCACCCTTGAGCCTTCCTAGAGATTCAGCAATTTCTGACCCAAAACAGGAAGGGCAGGAAGGAGCTGGGGAGAGAAGGCCAGGCAGCAGCGAGAGGGGCGAGGGGAGGCAGCTACCTCCGACTCGGGAGGCCAACGACCAGGCATGGAAGGTCACTGCAGCTGGTGGAACCCCCCTCCTCGTCCACTGGCTTGCGGTCTGGGGTAGGGTCACACCTCTCTCTGAGCCTGTTTCCCCCCAAGAAACGAGAAAAATTAAAGTACTGCCTCCTAGGAGCATGGAGACCACGGAAATCCCGGGACACGCGGGGGCTCCCGGAGACCCTGCTCGCACGGACCCTCGGGGCAGGACACGAGCCCGCAGCGCCCCAACTCCGCCCGGCCTCGGAAGCGGCTCCCCTGCGCCGGGCCGCGCCCGGACCCCGGCCCGGTGTGGGTGCCGGCACCGCGGAGACCGCAGGACCCTTGAACCCCGGCCCGCCCGGCCCGCTCCCCAGGCCCGCCGCTCACCAGGGCCCACTTGGCCGCTACGGCACGTGGGCAGCCCCGGCGGGCAGTCGCCGCCGCCGCCGCCGCGGGCGCGGCCCAGAAGCGGCTCGGACTCGACCCGAGGTCGCGCCATCGGGTCACGGTGCTCGGGACCCTCCTCTCACTGAAGCCAAGGAGCCGCCAGCGCTCAGCCCCACTGCGCAGGCGCGCGCCCCGCCCCTAGCGCTCGGAGGAGGAGCTACCGCTCTGCGACGCGGGATGCCCTTCACTACCAGCCAATGAAAACGGAGGTCTCGTGAGCAGAGGCGGGGCTTGCGGGACACGCCCCCTGGGGTGGGACCCAGCTTCCTTCCATTCCGGGAGGGGCAGCGCTCTGGGCGTTAGGGTCCTGCCTGGACCTGGGGTAAAATGCCTTCTTCCCAAAGACCGGTAGGATATGGGAACTTTTTTTTTTTTGCGGTACTGGGGATTGAACCCAGGGGCATTCTACCTCCGAACTACACCCCCAGCCCTATTTTTAATTTTTTATTTTGAAACAGAATCTCACTAAATTGCGAAGGGCCTAAATTGCTGAGGCTGGTCTCGAAACTGCGATCCTCCTGTCTCAGCCTCCCAAGTACTGGGATTACAAACGTGCGCCACCAAGCCTGGCTATATGGGAACTTTTTAGCAATGCAAATGATTGGGCCCTTCCAGATCTACTAAATCAGGAACTCTGGGGGCAGGACCCAGAAATCTATTTTAGCAGGCATTCTGGGTAATTCTTATGTATGTGAATATTAGAGAACTTTAGTTTATCCTCTGATAATGAAATTAGAGAAACTAATATAGTTATGGGTAAAGTTTAAAAGCCCACATGACAGCCGGGCATGGTGGTGCACACCTATAATCCCAGTACTTGGACGGCTGAGACAGGAAAATCTCAGGTTCAAAGTCAGCCTCAGCAACTTAGCAAGACCCTGTTTCCAGATAAATAAAATCGGTGGTCTTTGGGGTGTAACTCAGAGGTAGAACCCCCCTGGGTTCAATCCCCAGAACCCCCCAAAAAACCCACAAATTATGCACTTGAAAAAATATTTACAACATATATAAAACACGTTTTCAACATTAGTATATACATATATTAATTCACTATTTTATATATAATTTCAACATTTATATATATATATATATATATTTTTTTTTTTTTTTTTGCGGTACCAGGGATTGAACCCAGGGGCGTTCTACCTCCGTGCTACACCCCCAGCCCTATTTTTTATACTTTATTTTGAAACCGGGTCTCACGAAGTTGCAGAGGGCCTCACTAAGTAGAGAGAGAGAGAGACAGGGAGGGAGAGAAAGAGAGAGAGAGAGAGAGAGAGAGCTGAGGCTGGCCGCGAACCCGGAT
>PVJS01047782.1:0-15317 GCA_004027185.1 Glis glis
AGAGGGAGAGAGAGAGAGAGGAGAGAGGAGAGATAAATCACGCGCGCCCGCGCATGCGCGATGAGGTTGGCCGCGAACTCGGATCCTCCGGTCTCCGCCTCCCAAAGTACTGGGATTACAAGCGTGCGCCACCACGCCCGGCTTAACCTCCATTTTTTAACAGCAGGTCAGTCATCAAGATTCCCTTGTAATGGATATGACTGTCAACTAGAAAGGCTCCTATGAACAAAGGTTCTTGAACTGAAAGCTAAATTTCAATAGCATCAAAATATAATCAAACTGAACACGTGGTACCAGGTTATCTGAAGTTTATAAATGCTTGCCAAGCAACCTAAGCATGGAGGTGCCGTGGCTAGAAGTGAGCAGAAGAGAAGGGACCTATTAAGCAGTTTATTCCTCAACCCCACTGCAGAGTAGAGCAGAAAGAGACTGAACATTTCCTAAGCTTTTAAACATTCCACCACACTTATAAGAGGAATGTCTAAAAGTGAGGTCTACTCAAGCTCTTCATGAAGTAAAGCAGGAGCTGTGGGAATTGTTAAGGCTGGATCTTTGTTTTTCAGTGAGGGAACACAACTTCTCAGATTTGCTGGGTTAAAGCTCTGCGAAGCCAGGGAACCTGTAAACCCTCAGTCCCACTGGAGTAGTTCAATTTTGGGGAAATTCACAGGGCATAGGAATGGTTGATTCTACAGCTAACAAAGGCAATTCACTTGAGTGGAAACAGAAAAAATTAGGCCCTTAACCACAATTCATGTTTTCCTGACAGCCAGCCTGGTTTGCATGCAGTCCCCAAGGGACTGATGGGGTTGGGAGGGGCTTTTCCATCACCTTACCAAATCAAAGCCCTAAGATACCATCAGACATCTAAGCCTTGTTCCCCACAAGACAAATACATAGAAATGATAACATAAGATCATTCTGGAAAAAAGATGGGAACATGCAACACCTTTTCTTGATAGTGATAAAAGGCTCAATTCTCTATCTACACATTTCCTATAACCCTTCCTTCACCTTCCCACCCCTGCAGCTTCTCTCGGTGTGCTAAGGAAATTATAACAACCCCACATGCAGAGTACAAAACCTTCTCGTCATAGCCAAGTCAGCCAAGTCAACTTAAGTTAAGGCTCAAGCCAGTGGCCCCAGGGCAACTCAGGACATTATCAGAAGTGTTACCATCCTAAGATCATGTGTATACACGACAGCAATCTACTTAGAGCTTCAGCCCCAATACAGAGTGACTAGGAGTATTTATAGTACTTAAGAGCTCCTCTGTCTCTTGCCAGACATTCCTGTCCTTCTAACAAAGTCCTCAAACCATCAGAGGAAAGATGCTCCCTGGACATGGAGAACTTGTATTATATAACTCTATGGGAAGGGGACTTCTGGAAGCAAACTTTCTTTCCTCAAAGCACCCTCTAAAGGAGAACACTGCACACGGCTGAGTCCCCAGGCCATCATGTACACAGGACAGGGCTGTCCAGCGGGATGCATCAGGCTCCAGGAATGCTGAAGTCCACATATTTGCCATTCAACACCAAACTGGCTTTTCAAGTTCAATCAGCTATAAATGTTGCTTTGTTTTAATTTTCCACTGAACTTCCTGGAACCTATTATCCAACTGTCAGGGATGTATATTTAGCAAGAGCAACATGGCCTCTTTGCCGCTGCCCCATTGCTCATGTCACCTCTAATAAATACAAAATCAACCCCTTCCCCAATCCCTGCTGAAAATGTAGCTTGGAGTTGGTTAAGAACAGTCTTGGTGTACAGACCACAAATTAAACAACCTTGTATAGTTATATGCAAATTCCAAATCTTTTCTATGTAATGCTGCTATAAGGTTTTCTAATAGTCCCAAGAAAAACCCCAGGTGCTTCTACTTGCTGGAATATACACATGCCTCTATTTTGGGGAATGACAGTAGCAGGAATGACCTAACAAGAGAAATCAAATACAGATTAATAGGAATCTCAGCCAATACAGGTATATGATACGATATAGCATATCATACTTAATAGGAAGGATCTGGAAAATCAAAATGACGGCTAAGAAGAATAAGCAGGCAGATGTACAGCTTCAGTTTCATCCTAGGCAGCTAATTTGAAAATATAACCTCCTCCTGGTCAATAGGAAAGATGAGGCACAACTTTTTCCACTCTGTCAAGATTCTTTGGCCTTTTTTCCAGCTAATGACACTTTTTTTGGGGGGGTACTGGGGATTGAACCTAGGGGTATTCTACCGCTGACGTACACCCTCAGCCCTGTTTTATTTTTTATTCTGAAACACAGTCTAAGTTGCTGAAAGTTGCCTCAAACCTGTGATCCTCCAGTCTCAGCCTCCCAAGTAGTGGGATTATAAGCGTGGGCCACCACACCTGGCTAATGACACTTTTACTCTGGTATTACACAACAGGAGTAGATAACTTGAAAGAGAAACATATTTATCCTACCACTTTTCCAATTTACCACTTCTATCAACTAAAATATACCTACATACCGTATCTATCCACATGGTCTCTTTCCAGTTCCATAATATCCAGCACAATTCTTCAAGCCCAATAGAAAAGATGAGGTCTTTTGGCTGGGCGTGGTGGCACACGCTTGTAATCCCAGTACTTGGGAGGTTGAGAACGGAGGATCTGGGTTCACGGCCAGCCTCAGCTACTTAGTGAGGCCCTCCGCAACTTCGTGAGACCCAGTTTCAAAATAAAGTATAAAAGTAGGGCCAGGGGTGTAGCTCGGAGGTAGAATGCCCCTGGGTTCAAACCTTGGTACCACAAAAAAAAAATAAAGAAAAGAAAAGATGAGGTCTTTTGTATATAAAATACAGCTGATAGTGTTTTCTTTAAATTATACAATTATAAACCAAGAACAATATATGAGATTTTTCTATAACCTAGAAATACAGAATTAAGCCGGGCGTGGTGGCGCACGCTTGTAATCCCAGTACTTTGGGAGGCGGAGACCGGAGGATCCGGGTTCGCGGCCAGCCTCAGCTCTCTCTCTCTCTCTCTCCCTGTTTCTCTCTCTCTCTCTCTATTAGTGAGGCCATCCGCAACTTCATGAGACCCGGTTTCAAAATAAAGTATAAAAAATAGGGCCGGGGGTGTAGCTCGGAGGTAGAATGCCCCTGGGTTTAATCCCTGGTACCGCAAAAAAATAAATAAATAAAATAAAATAAATTAGGGCTGGGAGTGTAGTTCAGAGGTAGGATGCTCCTGGGTTGCATTCCCAGTACCCCCTGCCACACACACACGCAAAGTAGAATTAAAAGCAATTTCTTGCTGGGAGTGGTAGCACACGCTTGTAATCCCAGTACCTGGGAGGCTGAGACTGGAGGATCCCAGGTTCGCAGCCAGCCCCAGCTACTTAGTGAGGTTCTCTGCAACTTAGTGATACCCTGTTTCATAAAGAATAAAAAATAGGGCTAGGGGTATAGTTTGGAGGTAGAATGCCCCTGGGTTCAATTCCCAGTACTGAAAAAAAAAAAAGCAATTTCTTGCCTGGTATGGCGGTGCATACTGGTATGGTGGTTCACACTTGTAATCCCAGTACTTGGTAGGCTGAGACAGGAGGATGACAGGTTTGAAGTCAGCCTTGGCAACTTAGCAAGGCTCTCCACAACTTAGTGAGACCCTGTTTCAAACTAAAAAATAAAATAGGGCTGGGGGTATAGGTCAGAGGTAGAATGCCTCTCGGTTCAATCCCCAGCACCAAAAAAAATAAATAAATAAATAATAAAAATAAAAATTTATTTTGAAACAAGGTCTTGCTAAGTTGCCTAGGCTGGCCTTGATCTTGAGATCCTCCTGCCTCAGTCTTCCGAGTGGCTGGGATTACAGATGTGCACCTCTGCACCAGCTTTATACAAGTTCTTACAGGGACTTTATTTGCCAAGTTTGGTGATTTGTGAGTATCACTAGAACTGTTTCTCTCAAAAATCAAAAGTTTTGGGGCTGTGGGTATAGCTCAGTGGTAGAGAGCTTGCCTTGAATGCACAAGGCACTAGGTTCAATCCCCAGAACTGCAAATAAAAAAGGGGAGATGGCTGAGAGTGGTACAGTGATAGAGTACTTACTTGCTAGTATGTGTGAGGCCTTGGAATTGATCCCCAGCACCCACCCCCAATCAAAAGTTTGCTATATTTCATACATGTCTCTATCATTCTCTGGATAAAAAACTTAAACTAAGCTGGGTGCAGTGACACACACCTGTAATTCCAGTACTTGACAGACTGAGAGAGGAGTGTCGCAGGTTCAAGGACAGCCTCAGCAACTTAGCGAGGCTCTCAGCAACTTAGTGAGACTCTGTTTCAAAAAAAATAGGGCTAGGGATGTAGTTCAGAGGTAGAATGACCCTGGGTTTAATCCCTAGTACCACGGGGGGGGGGGGGACTAAGCTTGAATTCTGATTTATAAATAGCAGTTCCAACTTCTATTTCTATCATCCTGAGGCCCTTGGCATCTAAGAGTAGCAAGAAGCACTAAAGTCCAGGTCCCAATAAGAGGTGAAAAATACCTTAACAATATGACAGAAACAAAAATCTGGGGAAAAAAGAGAGAAGGCAATACATTTCCTGAGACAAAAGCCCCAAAGCACACAGGCCTGATTAGTAAATGGAAATTCTAGATAGCCTCTGAATAGAATCCTTTCCACCATTCAAATAATTTATAGCTTCATCTCAGCTAAACTTAGTAAATTCTCCCATTTGTCCATGGCAAAGAGATTCTTGGCTGGCTTTCCACGGTCATTACAGGCCTTCTCATAGATCCTTGAAATACGATGTGGCCATTAAAATGTCAGCACTTACCTGCTGCCCACACTCTAGACACATGGTCCAGCTTGCAGGTCAGTGACTTATAACACGAGGAAATAAGACCAGCTTCAGATCTAATTCAAGAACAGACACCTGGAAGTTCCCATATTCTTGATAATTTAAACTAATAATGATAATGATGGCCAAAACTTGGCTCTATTAGGAACTATCTAAAGAGACAGTCCCTCCCAGACCAATCACACAAGAGTAGAAGCAGAATTCATAAATAAGAGTATTCAGCCAGGTGTGGTGGTACACACCTATAATTCCAATACTTGGGAGGATGAGACAGGAGGATTGCAGGTTCATGACCAGCCCCAGCAACTTAGCAAGGCCCCTCACAACTTAGTGAGACCCTGTTTCAAAATATAAAGCCTGGCCTGGTGGTGGACGCCTGTAATTCCACTACTTGGGAGGCTGAAACAGGAGAATCACAGGTTTGAAGCCAGCCTCAGCAACTTAGCAAGGCTCTCAACAACTTATCGAGACCCTGTTTCCAAATAAAAAAATGAAATCTAAAATCGGTCTGGGGGTGTAGCTCAGAAGTAGAATATCCCTGAGTTCAATCCCCAGCACCTCAAAATAAATTAAATAAATAAATTAGGGCTGGGAGTATGGCTCAGAGGTAGAATGCCCCTGGGTTCAATCCCCAGTACCACTAAATAAATAAATATACAAACAAACATAATTCTGCATACAATTTCATTAAGTTGCTGAGGCTGGCCGTGAACCCAGATCACGGCCAGCCTCCCAAGTACTGTCTCAGCCTCCCAAGTACTGGGATTACAAGCGTGCGCCACCACGCCCAGCTTATGTTCCTGAATTCTAATATTCCAAGATTTGTTAATCCTTTATTTTATTTTATCCTTCTCTGAAAAAATTTTCTTCTTTTTTTTTCAGTGCTGGAATTTGAACCCAGGGCCTCTTGCATGCTAGGCAAGTGCTCTACTACTGAGCTACACCACTAGCCCTAAAATTTCTCAGGTTTTAAAAAATAAAACCAGTAGCCGGCCAGATGTGGTGGCGCACACTTGTAATCCCAGTACTTGGGAGGCTGAGACAGGAGGATCGCAGGTTTGAAGCCAGCCTCATCAACTTAATGAGGCCCTCTGCAAGTTAGTGAGACCTTGTTTCCAAATAAAAACAAAATAGGTCTGAGGGTGTAGCTTGAAAGTAGGAGGCCCCTGGGTTCTATCCCCAGTACCACAATAAATTAATGAAAGAAGAAAGAAAGAAAGAAAGAAAGAAAGAAAGAAAGAAAGAAAGAAAGAAAGAAAGAATAAAAAATAAAACCAGTAGCCAGGCGTGGTAGCGCATGCTTGTAATCCCAGTACTTGGGAGGCTGAGAAGGAGGATTGCAGGTTCAAAGCCTTAGTAAGGCTCTCAACAACCTAGTGAGACCGTTTCCAAATAATATATGAAAACAGGCTGGGGGTACAGCTTGGAGGTAGAATGCCTCTGGGTTCAATCCCCAGTACCAAAAATTAAAAATAAAATAAAAAATAAAACCAAAAACAGGTTCTGGCTTCAACCAAAACCACACACAGTATTCAAGGTCTTTGCATGCTATAATTCCAGTATTTGGGAGACTAAGACAGGAAGATCATAAGTTCAAAGCCAGTTTCAGCAACTGAGGGAGACCCTCAGCAACTTAATGAGACCCTGTTTCCAAATAAAAAATAAAATAGAACTGGGGGTGTGGCTCAGAGGTAGAATGTCCCTGATTCAATCCCCAGTACCAAAAAAAAAAAAAAAGTCCTGTAGGATGAGGACCATGATTGTGAAAACCTCTTTATTTTTATTTATTTATTTTGTGTGTGTGTGGTACTGGGGATTGAACCCATGGGCATTCTACTTCTGAGCTACACCCCCGGTCAGATTTTATTCTTAATTTTGAAACAGGATCTCACCAAATTGCAGAGGGCCTCACTAAGTTGCTGAGGCTGGCTTTGAACCTGCGATCCTCCTGTCTCAGCCTCTCAAGTACTGGGATTATAAGTGTGCACCAGTACTCCTGGCTATGAAAACCTCTTTAGATATAAAGCAAATAAACTTTCAGAGAAAGAGGATGTAAATTGGGATGATCTAAGACTCTGCCTAAGTGCTAATAGTCCTTTTTTGAAAAGTTCTTAGTCTAACTCCTTTCATTAGAAGGTCATAGGTTAGCATAATTTTTTTAGGTATGACTTTTTTTGTTAACTTTATTGAGATATGTCACATACCAAATAAATTCATCCCTTTGAAGGAAACAATATTTTTTAGTATATTCAGATTTGTACAATCAAGTATACTCACTTTTAAAATACTGATTTTAAGCTGGGTATGGTGGTGCACACCTGTAATCCTAGTACTTGGGAAGCTGAGAGAGGATCGCAGGTTCGAGGATAGCCTCAGCAAGTAGGGAAACTTTCAGCAGCCTAGCGAGACCCTATTTCAAAATAAAAATAAAATAGGGCTAGGGATGTAGCATGGAGGTAGAATGCCTCTGGGTTCAACCCCAGCACCAAAAGAAATAAAATAAAATACTGATTTTAAACCATTGTCCTAACTAATTACTCTTAGCATAACTAATGGAACTAAAAGCCAAAACCAAAGTCAAATGACAGGCTAGTCACTTTTACTGTGTCTCTACACAGCCAGAAAAGAGAGACATTCCTCATAGCAATCAATGACTTAGCCATACATGTACAATAAGACAACCTATGAAAGAAGCAAATCAAATGACAGAACTTTGCTTGAAATTTAGTGTCACTGATGTAAAGAAATTAGGAAAGCCAGGCAAGATGGTGCATGCCTCTAATCCAGTAACCAATCCTCTAATCCCAGTAACTTCGGAGGTTGAGACAGGAGGATTTCAAGTTTGAGGACAGCCTCAGCAGTAGTGAGACGCTCATCAACCTAGCGAGACTCTGTTTCAAAATAAAAAATAAAAATAGGGCTGGAGGTATAGCTCAGAGGTAGAACATCCTTGAGTTCAATTCCCAATACCAAAAAAAAAAAAAGGAAAAATTCATGTCACGTCACTTCTAAACCAAGGTCCTATACCAGGAACCCTAAGCATTCCTTCTGTTCACCCCTGCTTCCTGAATTCCGGTGTCGTTAGCTAAAATGAAAGTAATTCACAGACTGGTAAGTGCCAACTAGAAATTGAAGGCATTGTAAGGTCAGAATTCTTTTTACCATTAATTCCACATGTTTTGATTCCGGTTCTGAGTCGATGGAAAGGTCAGGGTTTCACCTCAGAGCCTCTTTTTCATTACTAGTACAACTACAATGCCACTATGACCTTAAATTTTTTTTTTAGCTCTTGAATAATGCTTGCCCTAGTGCTGTCACTGTCTAATCCAGAGACTGTGGCTGGCAAGAAGAAATGGTTCTGGAAGTCACAGCTGTTAAACAGACCAGCTACCATCTTCCAAGTATGAGAACTACTTCCAGCTCCTTCTTTGATCAGTTTGCTCAATCCAAATTGCACATCTAATCTGAAGCCAGTGAAAGGAGCTGCGGCTTCCGAGACTAAAGCTATTTTGTTGAAGAATAATATCAAGGGAATTGCATATGCAGCCAGACAAGAAGCCAGCTGCAAGATACTCCAGAAATACTAAGCCTAACCTTCTCCTACCTTCCAGAAGACTGCAGGGCTTGCCAAGTCATATGAAAACATACTCCATCTGACTCATGGTTACTCACTTTTCTCACTGTTTACTGACTGTACCCATCAGATGGTGTGAAAGTTTATTCCATATTCCTTTCAATGAATAGTTATCATATTGAGTATCATACTCTTAAAAATGTTAAAAATAACAATAACAAAAACAATAATCATTTAGTCACTATATACTACATACTGAAAGTAGGTACTGTGATAAACACATTATCTTATTTTTAATTTTTACAATGACCTTATGAGACAAGTTTTATTACTGTCCCATTTTTTTTCTTTTTTTGGTGATATTAGGGATTGAATTCAGGGCATTCTTTTTATTTTTTATTTTGAAATAGGGTCTCACTAAGTTAATGTGCTGGCCTCGAACCTGTGATCCTCCTGTCTCAGCTTCCCAACTACTGGTATTACAGGTGTGCACCACCATACCTGGCTCTCCCCATTTTTAAATTTTTGTGTGTGTGTGTGTGTGGTACTGGGAATTGAACCCAGAGGCATTCTACCTTTGAGCTATACCCCCAGCCTGATTTTATTTCTTATTTGGAAACAGGGTTTCATTAGGTTGCTGAGAGTCTCACAACTTGCTGAGACTACCCTCAAACCTGTGATCCTTCTGTCTCAGCCTCCCAATTACTGGGATTACAGGTGTGTGCCACCATGCCCGGCTTAATACTTATTTTTTAAATTAACATATAGTAAATTGATTTTGGGGGGGTGGAGTATATTTTCTATGAGTTTTAACACATGTAGAGTCATGTGACATCTACCACAACAAGGACATAGAACAGTTTCATCACTTCATACATCCCCTTAACCTGCACATTGGTAGTCACATCTTTTCCCACCTCTAAACCCTGGCAATCATGCTCTTTTCAGAATGCCATAAGATTAGAATCATTCACTCATTATAATGGCTTTGACATCCAACCAAGCTGTCACGTGTATTAATAGTTCATTCCTCCTTATTGCTAAATACTATTCGACACTGTCTCTGTTTTATAGATAAGGCACGTGAGGTACAAAAATATTAAGTAACCTGCTAGAGGTCACCAAGGTGAGGCCAGCATTCAAAATTAGGTTCTGAATCAGGCTTGGTGGTGCACACCTGTAATCCCAGTACTTGGGAGGTTGAGACAGGAGGCTCAGGTTCCAGGCCAGTGTATGATAACTTAGCAAGACCCTGTTTCATAAAAAGGGTTGGGTGTATAGAATAAGCCCCTCTTATTTCTTATTTTGAAACAGGGTCTTGCTAAGTAGCTGAGGGTCTCACTAAGTTGCTGAGGCTGGCCTTGAACCTGTGATCCTCTTGTCTCAGCTTCCCAAGTATCAGGATTATAGGCATGCACTACGATGCCTGGCTAAAATCTATACTCTTAACCACTATGCCATGTACTGCCCCTATTTGGCTAGGCTCTTAGAAGAGAGGAACAGCAGTCTATGCTCCTGATTTAAACATGAAGAGCTCTTCTGAAACAACAGAACAAATGAGTTTTGTATTTACCGAAAATGAAGCTGAGAATAACTTGTCAAGATTTCTGGCAATGATTTCAAGCTCTTAAGGGAGTATGATATGGAGGTAAGAGCAAAAGCAATAATCAGTAAAATGGGACTACGTTTAGAATCCCAGTTCAGCCACTTACTAAGTATGTGAACTTATACAAGCTTTTCACTCTTTGGAACCTCTATTTCTTCTCCTATAAGATGTAGGTAAAAATTATCTTAAAATATTCTTGAAAGGATGAAATGAGATGATATATATAAAATTCCTTATATACATTATTACCACCTATATTGAATAGGACCAATAAAGTCTTGCCAAACAAATGCCTACTAAATATTCAAGTCAGTATTTATTAAGCTCTGAAAGATTTTAGAAGGCACGGTCCCCAACTAGGTGTGTGTGTGTGTGTGTGTGTGTGTGTGTGTGTGTGGTGCTGGGGATTAAACCTGGAGGTGTTCTACCTCTGAGCTATACCTCCAGCCCTTTAATTTTATTATAATTACAATAATAGTAATAATAATAATAAGTGGTGCTGGGGACTGAACCCAGCGGCATTCTACCTCTGAGCTATATCCCCAGCCCTATTTTATTTTTTTATTTTGAAACAGGGTCTCACTAAGTTGAGGATGGCCTAAGTTGCCCAGGCTGGCCACAAATCTGAGATCTTCCTGTCTCAGCCTCCCAAGTACTAGGATTATAGGCATGTGCCACCACACCTGGCTTAGAATGTATTTTTTTTTTCATTTCATTTATTGAGAATGTATTTTTTTAAACTACTGGTTTCAACTCTTTCATTCCATGTACCTACATCAGTCTCAAAATGGTAACTATTCTTATTTGTTCTAATAATTTTAACACCTGAGAGGAATAATAACACCTGAGAGGAATAAAGATACATAACAAGAGTGCCTTCCATTCCACTTGATGCTTAACTGGGTTTTGTAGGAAAACAAGGAACGCTTCAAAAGGTTAGGAAGATCCAAAAACTCAAGTCCTCTGCTCAAAGGAGGTCAGTAAGGTAATTTCTTTTCCCCCTACCTCTGTTTGGTCTGAATGAATGGGAAAATATATGAATAAATAGGAGTAGGGTAGGAAGGTAAAAAAGAAGAGAATAAGCTGGAATGGTAGAAAGACTTTTCAAATCTATGAGTCAATCTATTTTCTTCTGATGTTTTCTATAAATCCTCTCCCCTCAACTTGATGTTAACTATGTGAATGAATCTTTACTAGTACAGAAACAGCTCTTTGAAAGTAAGCTCTGGTTTATTAGGCTTTTAAATTAAGCATGTGAATAAAACATACATAAAATGAAACTGCACAAATTCTTTTTTTTTTTTTTTTGCGGTACTGGGGATTGAACCCAGAGGGCTTCTACCTCTGAGCTACACCTCCAGTCTTATTTTTTATTCTTTTATTTTGAAACAGGGTCTCCCTAAGTTACGAAGGGCCTCACTAAGTAGCTGAGGCTGGCTGCGAACCCAGATCCTCCAGTCTCAGCTTCCCAAGTACTGGGATTACAAGCATGCGCTACTATGCCTGGCTGAAACTGCACAAATTCTTACTTCCCTATTTGACCTGGGAGCAAACCCTAGTAATCACTGTAGAGCAAAGCATCTTACCAAGCATCTGTGGCAGCTACTTAGCAACTAGTCCCCACAGTTGACAAGTCTGTACATCTATGGTGCTCATTTTGTGCTCTGGACTTGGAGAAAAGAGTTAAATTTAAAAAATAAAAGTTAAAGTCCACACATAGAAGCAATTTTTAGTGGCAGTGAAATCTCACTTGGGGACCAAGAGGTTCATTTTTCCAGTCCTTCCTCAGCTTAAGATTTATGTTTATAACTTGCCTAAGCTCTATAATTCCCTATCATCCGAAGAAACATAACCATCCCTAGGCCTGGATTTCTACCAGACTTTAAGGCTGAATCTCTTATCACTATCACCTTACAGAAAGGGAGAAGCCAAATCTCTAGCCAATGTTCTAAAAACAAATAGCTAAGGTTAGGAAACAAGAAAACTGCCAGGCCTTTTTTCTCATGTAAGTCTGTTGGGCAATTTTCTCATAAGAAATAGTAATGGACAGGGACCCAGGAGACTAAGTTTTAGCTTTCCCCACTAATAAGCTATGTGACCTTGGTCAAATCATGACTTTTCTGAGCTTTAGTTTCTTCTGAAGACAAACTGGCTAGAATAGACTCAGGGATCACAAATTAAAGGTCAGCCTAAAAATCTGAGGTGGTCCATAGATGTGTTTTGGTTGGGGTATGCTGTGTTTTATAATGGAAACACATATTTTGGAATGAATTATTACAGGCTGAGTATCCAAAATGCTTTGGAGAAGTATGCTAGATTTTTTTAAATTTTAGAATATTTGCATATATGTACATATCTTGAGGAAGGGATACTAGTCTAAACACAAAATTGATTTATGTTTTATATATACTTTTAACCACATAGCCTGAAGGTAATTTTATGCAATTTTTAAAATAATTTTGTACATTTTGGCCCAGCGTTGGTGGCACATGCCTGTAATCCTAGTACTTGGGAGACTGAGACAGGAAGATCACAGGTTGGAGCTCAGCCGCAACAATTTAGCAAGGCTCTTAGCAACTTAGTGAGACGCTGTTTCCAAATAAAAAATAAAATAGAACTGGGGGTGTGGCTCAGAGGTAGAATGCCATTGAGTTAGATCCTAAGCACACCACACACCCCACACACACAAATAATAATAACTTTGTACATTTTGACTGCAACCTATCAAATGAAGTGAGGCATGAAATTTTCTACTTGTGTTATCATGTTGCTCATAAAGTTTTGGTTTTTGGAGCATTCTGGATTTCAGGTTTTCTCATTAGGGATGCTCAATCTGTACCCACTACTTAAGAATATAAATATTTAGCCAAGAGTGATAGCCTACACCCATAATCCTAGTACTTGGGAGGCTGGGACAGGAAGATTGTAGGTTTGAGGCCAGCCTCATCAACTTAGCAAGACCCTCAGCAACTTAGTGAGACCGTTTCAAAATAAAAAAATAAACCAGGTATGGTGGCACATGCTTGTAATCCCAGTACTTGGGAGGCTGAGACAGGAGGATCCAGTTTTGTGGCCAGCCTCAGCTACTTAGTGAAGCTCTCTGCAACTTAGTGAGAACCTGTTTCAAAATAAAGAATATAGCCGGGCGTGGTGGCGCATGCTTGTAATCCCAGTACTTTGGGAGGCAGAGACCGGAGGATCGGGGTTCGCAGCCAGCCTCAGCTCTCTCTCTCTCTCTCTACCTAGTGAGGCCCTCTGTAACTTCATGAGACCCAGTTTCAAAATAAAGTATAAAAAATAGGGCCAAGGGTGTAGCACGGAGGTAGAACGCCCCTGGATTCAATCCCCGGTACCGCAAAAAAAAAAAAAAAGAATAAAAAAATAGGGCTGGGGATATAGCTCGGAGGGAGAATGCCCCTGGGTTCAATCCCAATACTGCAAAAAATAAATTAAAAAATAATATAAATAAATAAACCAAAATAGGGCTCGGGGTCTAGCTCAAAAGTATAATGCTAGGCCGGGCGTGGTGGTGCACGCTTGTATTCCCAGTACTTTGGGAGGTGGAGACCGGAAGATCCAGGTTCGCGACCAGCCTCAGCTCTCTCTCTCTCTCTCTCTACTTAGTGAGGCCCTCCGCAACTTCGTGAGACCCGGTTTCAAAATAAAGTATAAAAAAATAGGGCTGGGGGTGTAGCGCGGAGGTAGAATGCCCCTGGGTTCAATCCCCGATACCGCAAATTAAAAAAAAAAAAAAGTAGAATGCTCCTGAGTTCAATAACCAGTCCCCCCCCAAAAAATGAATATAAATATTTATACTGGGAACAGTGGTACATATCTGTAATACTAATCAGGGAAGCTAAGGCAAGAGGATTACCAGTTCAAAACAGCCTGGGCAACTTAATAAGACCTTCTCTCAAAATAAAAGAAAAAGTGCTGGAGATGTATCATAATGGTATTGCATGTATGAAGCCCTGGGTTTAATCCCCAGTGGTTCAAAAATAATAATAATAAAATAATTTAGTATGCAAATAAATTTAACAGGATATACTAAACTAATAAATACCTAATAACAATACATATTTATTATACTGACTAAACTGTTAAGGCTCTAGTGACAACCTTAATCAGCATAGCAATAAAAGTGCCTCTGTTCTAGCCTAATCTGGATTCTTTTTCTCCTTATTCTAACACTCCTGTAATAATTCATTCTAACCAGGAATTATTATCTCCAAGGAGACAAGATTCTAAATAATATAATTCTTTTTCAAACATTTATTCTAAGCCAGGCATGGTGGCGCATGCTTGTAATCCCAGTACTTGGGAGGCTGAGACCAGAGGATCCGGGTTCGCCGCCAGCCTCAGCTACTTAGGCCCTCCGCAACTCAGTGAGACTCTGTTTCAAAATAAAGAATAAGGCCAGGCGTGGTGGCGCACGCTTGTAATTCCAGTACTTTGGGAGGCGGAGACCGGAGGATCCGGGTTCGCAGCCAGCCTCAGCTCTCGCTCTCTCTCTCCCTGTCTCTCTCTCTCTCTCTCTCTCTCTCCTTAGCGAGGCCCTCTGCAACTTCATGAGACCCGGTTTCAAAATAAAGCATAAAAATTAGGGCTGGGGGCGTAGCGCGGAGGTTGAACGCCCCTGCATTCAATCCCCGGTACCGCAAAAAAAAAAAAAAAAAGAATAAAAAATAGGGCTGGGGGTGTAGCTCGGAGGTAGAATGCCCCTGGGTTCAATCCCCAGTTCCACAAAAAAACCCAAATTTTATTCTAAAAAATTTCAAAATTATATAAAATAAATAGACTAACAAACTCCATATACTCCCAAACCCAGCTTTAACAATTAGCAACTCAAGCTGAATATAGTGGTACATACTTATAATTCCAGTATTTGGGCTGGGCGTGGTGGTGCACACTTGTAATCCCAGTACTTGGGAGGCTGAGACAGGAAGATTGCAGGTTCGCAGCCAGCCTCAGCTACTTAGTGAGGCCCTATGCAACTTAGTGAGACCCTGTTTCAAAATAAAGAATAAAAAATAGGGCTGGGGCCGGGCGGGCGTGGTGGTGCAGGCTTGTAATCCCAGTACTTTGGGAGGCGGAGACCGGAAGAGATCCGGGTTCGCGGCCAGCCTCAGCGCTCTCTCTCTCTCTCTCTCTCCCTCCCTCCCTCCCTCCCTCCCTGTCTCTCTCTCTCTCTACTTAGTGAGGTCTTCCGCAACTTCGTGAGACCCGGTTTCAAAATAAAGTATAAAAAAATAGGGCCGGGGGTGTAGCACGGAGGTAGAACGCCCCTGCTTTCAATCCCC